>PVKP010027371.1:0-31371 GCA_004027715.1 Plecturocebus donacophilus
GGGGTGCTTAGGGCCTGTGTCCAGGCTGCCAAGGTCAGGGGGGTCCATTCTGGCTGCCGTGGTTGGGGGGTCCTTAGGGCCTCTGTTTAGGCTGCTGAGGTTTGGGTCCTCAGGGCCTCCATCCTGGCTGCTGAGGTTTTGGGGTCCTCAGCGCCTCTGTCTTGGCTGCCAGGGCTGGAGGGTCCTCAGGGCTTCCATCCTGGCTGCCGAGGTTGGGGGTGCTCAGGGTCTCTGTCCTGGCTGCGGAGGTGGAGGGAACGTAAGCCTTCCGAAGCTGGAGAGGCGGTTCAGCCTCCTGGGGCCAAGTGGCATCTCTGTGTCAGGTGAGCTACAGAGCAGCGCTTGTTTCTGTGAGGCACGGGGTAGGACAGTGCAGCGTTCTAACCAGGCCTGATTCCTGCCAGACCTTTTGCCAGCCAGCCATGAGGAACAGCACAGTGGCTGCGAGCACTGTGCACAGGTTGAGGCCCAAGTCTCACCCTGCCTCTTGACACTCACTGTCTGTGTCTTCCTGTGCCCTTGCTGTCCTTGCCGTGGGACATCCTTTCTGCGGCTCCACTTCACTCCCACCTGGACTGACGGCTCCCTTCTCTAGGATCCGTAGGCCCCTGAACTGACTTTCTGCTTTATGTCTGCATACTTACTGGGTTTGGGCTTGGCCACTTAACAGTAATTTCACTTTTCACTGGGCGTGGTGGCTCACTCCCATAATCCCAGCACTTTGAGAGGTGGGTGGATCACCTGGGGTCAGGAGTTTGAAACCAGCCTGGCCAACATAGTAAAACCCCATCTCTACTAAAAATACAAAAAATTAGCCATGGGTGGTGGCGGGCACCTGTAATCTCAGCTACTTGGAAGGCTGAGACAGGAGAACTGCTTGCAGTTGGGAGGCAGAGGTTGCAGTGAGCCGAGATCGTGCCATTGCACTCCAGCCCAGGCAACAAGAACGAAACTCTGTCTCAAAAAAAAAAAAAAGAAAAAGTAAATCCACTGTTCTGGAATAAGGCTGAGAGGAAACTGAGTATGTAGTAACCAACTGGCGACCTGCATGGAGGGAGGCTAGTGTCTCTAAGCCTCATGGCTCTGCTGTGCTGGGTCTGTCTTCCCCACAGCTGAAGGGTTCCCACTGCCTGCTCTCACCCAGGCATGTGCCAAGCACTCTTCATCTACATTTCCTCTCACTAATCCCAGCAACCCCATGAAGAAGAGTTTAGGCCCAGTTAATAAGCCAGAAACCAAGGCTCTGTGAGTGAGCTAGTCATACAGTCCTGATGAGCAAGGCCAGGTCTCTGGCCCAGGCCTGCCCAGCCCGCGTTCTTTTTCCTGCACCAAACTGCTTTTCCTGGGAGGTGTCCAGAAATGGCAAAATCACCCCGTTCGCCACTTCTCAGGCTTCATCCTGCAGGAGCTCACCCACAGTTGGGCCCCATTGTGCGTCCCAGGATGCTTGTTGTCACACTCTAGGTAACACAAAAACTGGAATAAAGCTAAATGTTCCATGGAGGGGAGAAATATAAACAATGAAGTACTGCGCAGCTATTAGAAACAGAGTGGGCCCGGTACAGTGACTCAGGCCTATAATCCCTGTACTTTGGTAGGCCGAGGCGGGCAGATCACTTGAGGCCAGGAGTTTGAAACTAGCCTGGCCAACATGGTGAAACCCCATATGTACTAAAAATATAAAAATTAGTTGGGTGTGGTGGTGCACACCTGTATTCCCAGCTACTTGGGAGGCTGAGGCACAAGAATCACTTGAACCCGTGAAGTGGAGGTTGCAGTGAGCTGAGATTGCACCACTGCACTCCAGCCTGGGTGACAGGGTGAGACTCTATGTCAAAAAAAAAAAAAAAAGAAAAGAAACAATCGAAGTGGTTGTATGTGCACTTATCTGGAAAGAACTCTAAGATATACTGGGGAAAAGCAAGGTATAGAACAGCAGATATGGTGTGATTGTTTCTCTGTGCGTACTTTGGAACCAGATTGCCAGGGTGTGAATTCTGGCCCCATTACCAAGCTGGATGGCCTTGGGCAAGTTATTTGACTTCTCTGTGTCTTTTTTGATTCATAAAATGGAAATTATAATAGGATTTATCTCATTAGTTGTTATAAGGTTTAACTGAATGTATGTCATATCAGTGGTTGGTATATGATAAGAGTTATGTAAATGCTACCAGGCCAGATGCAGTGGCCCACACCTGTAGTCACAGGGTTTTGGGAGGCCAAGGCAGGAGGATCACTTGGCCAGAGGTTGAGACTAGCCTGGGAAACACAGTGAGATCCTGTCTCTACAAGAAATAAAAAGATTAGCTGAGTGTGGTGGCATGTGCCTGTAGTTCCAGCTACTCAGGAGCTGAGGTGGGATGATCACTTGAGCCCAGGAGTTTGAGACTCTGTGAGCTATGATTGCACTACCATCACCACCACAACAACAAAAAGAAGTTACTATTTTTATATTTGTACATTTTAGAACTTCTGGAAAGGTATTTAAGAAACTTAACCTTGATTTTCCCCTAGGAAGTGCATAGAAGGGTCAGGCCAGAAGGGTGAGTTAGGGAAGGCATGCCCTTCATTTTACACCCTGAAGACCTGTTTGAATTTTTTTACCACATGTAGTTATTACTTGAACGATAGTGCCCTCCCTCTTTTTTTTGTTTCATTAGATGGAGTCTCGCTCTGTCGCCAGGCTAGAGTGCAGTGGTACGATCTCGACTCACTGCAACTTCCACCTCTCGGGTTCAAGTGATTCTTCTGCCTCAGCCTCCCGAGTAGCTGGGACTATAGGCGCATGCCGCCACACCCGGCTAGTTTTTTGTATTTTTAATAGAGACAAGGTATCACTGTGTTAGCCAGGATGATCTCTCCTGACCTCATGATCTGCCCGCCTCGGCCTCCCAAAGTGCTGGGATTACAGGCATGAGCCACCGCACCGGCCTGATAGTGCCTTTTTAAAAATCATCCACCAGAAAGGCCCGATGGAGCCCTGTAGATCAGTGGATTCGTGATTGTTGTCAGAGCTGGGCCATCAGAGGGTTGAGCCCTGGTTGCCTGGGTCCCCAGGGCTCAGGGCCAGGCCCCACAGAAGCCTTTTGTCTTGACAGGTTGCAGTGGGACCTGGGGCTAGGCCACCTCCCTCGCCTTTTTGGAACTGCAGTGACCTGCCTCCTTTCCCCACACTCGCAAGTGGTGACCGCTGCCACACAGAGCCTCAAGGTACTACAGCTCTAACTGAGGAAGCAGAGAGCACAGAGGGTTCTGCGGACTGCCCCGTCTCTCCCAGCACTGGCCCCTGGCCGCCAGCTCTGGCCCAGAGAGGCCGCTCTCAAAATGGGAGAGCGTGGTGGCATGTTTCTTGGAAGCTGTCTTGGACTCCCAGGAAACTGTTGCCTGGGAGGGAAGAGTGGTCCTAGGGGGCCGCCTTGGGCCCATATAGCCTGTGGCCTCTCTTTGCAGGAGATCCTGAAGGAATGTGTAGCTCCCCACATGGCAGACATTGGCTCTGTGACCTCCTCAGCCTCAGGCCCCGCCCAGTCTGTTGTCAAGATGTTCAGGTGAGGATGTGGGGTCCACATTTGGAAGAAATGGGGATACCTTGAGTAAAGTTCTATATAATGACAGGTGCTCCACTGTCCACCTACTGTGGGCCAGGCTGCAGTGCCAGTGCTTTACGGGATTGCCGGCTGCTGACTGAACACCTGCCAGAGCAGCCACTGTGAGAGCTGCCATAGTGTGGTGCTGAAGGGTGTGGACTCTGGCACCCACCGGGTTTCAATCTAGCTGTATTGATTGGAGGTCGCAGTCATCTGGAGCAAGTTCCTCTACCTCTCTCTACCTCAGGGTCCTTGTCAGTCTAAGTGAATAACAGGCAGGGGAGGATGAAGTGAAGTGACAGGGAGTTTTCAGAACGACAGTTAAGCATTTGATCATTATAAACCACAACGGTGCTAGGAGATGGGTGCCTCCTCCATTTTACAGATAGGGAAGCTTAGCTCACCCAACTAGTGGCAGCCCGAACACGGAGCCCACTCTTACTCATATGCTGTGCTGCCCTGCACACCTATGAGAGGAGCCATTCACAGGCGCGGCTACCACCCCTTCATCCTCCAGCAGGCAGAGAGCAGAGCACTGTGCCCTCCTGAGTGATCCAGGCAAGGGGCTGGGACCCTCGGTGTCTCCTCTAGGTTGAGGTCTGTCTGCACAGTTCCAGGGTGTCGTACTCTGATGACTGTTTCTCATGGGGGAGATAGGCCTGTCTCCTTTGGATCCATCTAAGATGAAGTTTCAGGAAAACTCAAGAAATACAACTCCGCCAGTCCCAGTCCCAGTCCCATCACTTCCCCACACTGACTCCTGTTGGCCATTCTTGCCGAAAATCTCCAGGGGCCTAGACTTCCTTGGAAGATAGAGCAGACCAAGGTGTGCACAGGCCAGAGGGGCTAGAGGCTCTTCCTCTGCCAGGCCACCTGTTCCTACTGTGTCTCCTCCCTTCGGTCAGATGGGGAAAGCATGGGGTGGTGACAAATCACAGACGGTGGAGGCCCAGTGTGGTTCCTAGCAGAGTGACCCTGGCAGTTATTTCATCTCTCCAAGTCTCAGTTTTCCCATCTGAAGTTGGGTCAGATGACGACCTCACAGGTTTTTCTTTAAGCACTAGCATTATCTAAAACTGTTCACATAGGGAGCGTGGGCATATCACAAATGGTACTTCTCTTCTGTTGTCTCTTGGGGCCCCATTCTTGCTGGCCAGCTAGTATCTGAAGCTCAGGGTGCTGGCTGTTGACTTTCTCTGGTGGGGGCACAGGGTGGCGTGAGCGTGGCCCTGACTGTGCCATTCCCTTGGCAGGGCGGTGGAGGAGGGCCTGACGTACAGATTCCACGCGGCCTGGAGCTCCGTGTTGCAGCTGCTCTGTGTCTTCTTTGAGGCCTGTGGGAGACAGGCCCACCCGGTGATGAGGAAGGTGAGTGGGGAGCAGCTGGGGCCAGGGCAGGAGGTGCTGCTGGCCCTTGGCCTGTGGGCTGCTGGAGGGCACATGTCTGTGTTATCTCTGCACTCTGCTCCCCACCCCACCCTGACAGGGCCATAGCAGGTGCCCCATGCAGTGTCCCCTGGAAGGTGACTGGGCCGGCAAGGGAGGGCAAAAAACAGGGTGGGAGTCCCCCTACCTGCTCACTAGTCTCTGCTGGAGTTGCTGATTTTGAAACTTAGGAAATCTGACCCCCCACCCCTTATCTTTTAAGTTTTAATTCTCTAAGTTTCCTATAACGAGTGAGTATAGCATTGATGTTCTACACAGCCCTAGGTCCCAGGGAGGTTCCTCCAATCTAGGGTTAACCATTTAAGAATCAAGGATCACTCAGGGATCCTGAGCAAACCCTAGTTCAGGAGAGAGTGGGGGCCTGAGGACAGCCCCCAAACTGGTCCTGCATCAGCAGGGACAGCAGCTCCTGGCTTCATGGGGCTCTCTTCACTGACTCCCTCCCATTGCTGGAAAAAGGAACCCTTGTGGGAGGTCAGGGTCTCCCTCAAGAGGCCTGATCTGAGCCCTGATAGATTAGATCGGCCAATTTGGCTTCATCCAAGGGTCCAGGCAGGCAGGGCCATGAAAGTGTGGCTGGTGGTGGGCTGTGGCCTGGGGAACCCAAGGGTGCAGCTCTCTCTCCTCAGTGCTTGCTGATTGCTGATTGTCGCATGCAGACAAGATAAATTTGTCTTATTTTCGAAGATAATTGGAAATCTACATTTGTATGTGAAATCTTCTGATTTTTACAAGTTAAATATAACAGAAGTTTGTAAAATCCTAGGTCCTGGATTTTACAATCACCAGTGGTTAATTGAGTTCTCAGTTTGTACCCTCTGGTGGTGCATTGAACTCAGGCCCAGAATTCCAGCCTCACCCTTTCGGAGACTGGTGGGGTTTTGTCATGGGTCCTGCTCTCAAGCGTGTCCTGATGTGTTGTCACTCATCTCTGCTCCAGTGCCTCCAGTCCCTGTGTGACCTGCGCCTCTCCCCTCATTTCCCCCACACGGCGGCTCTTGACCAGGCAGTAGGGGCTGCGGTGACCAGTATGGGACCTGAGGTGGTGCTGCAGGCTGTGCCTTTGGAAATTGATGGCTCTGAGTAAGTGTGACCCTGGTTAGCTTCCCAACAAAGCCCCAGGAGTCAGCCGGCTTGTTCTCTCCCCTGGAAATGTTGTCCGCTGCTGTGGGCTAAAGTCTGTGTGTCAGTGCAGGGCTCAGCAGGAGGGGCCAGAGCGGGGCTCACTCTGGTCTGGGCTCAGTAGCCTATGTGCTGCCCTCAGGGCCGTCCCCTCATCCTCACTGGGTTCTTCCCATTCTCCTCCCAGAGAGACTCTGGATTTCCCACGGAGCTGGCTGCTGCCTGTCATCCGAGACCACGTTCAGGAAACGCGACTTGGTTTCTTCACCACCTACTTCTTGCCCCTGGCTAACACCCTGAAGAGCAAAGGTAGGAGACCCTTGTCTGTGTGTAACCTGAGACCCCCATACAGTCCTGAAGCCTCCACGGAAGGGGTCTGGAAGGGTGCTGAGTCCCACACACCCAGCCTTCAGGACACTTGGCAACATCCTTTGCCAAGCAGGTGGCCAGCCAGTGCTCCAGTGCCCGCCTTGGGGGCGCTCCCTCCCTGCTGCTCCGAGGTGTGGCCAGGCGGCCCTCCCTGTGGCAGAGCTCGCCCTGCAACAGGAGACAGCTGCCTCCACGTGGAGCCGCCCCATTTGGGCCTTGTTCTTTTCCTCTGGATCACAAAGAACAGCTGTGCCCCTTCTTCCTCATGCAAAACCTTGAGATCAATTTTGTAAAAATTTGCGATATGTTTGTTTGTATGTATACGTACTTTCATATACTTGTAGGTGTATTTATGAGTATGTATGTATGTACACATAGGCAGTCACATGCCACATGACGTTTCAATGATGGTGGTCTTCTAAGATGATAATACCGTATTTTACTGTACCTTTTCAATGTTTAGGTGTGTTTAGATATATGCATACTTAGCATTGTGTTACAGTTGCCTGCAGCACTCAGTACATCAACGTGCTGTCCAGATTTGTAGCCTAGGAGCAGTAGACTACACCACATAGCCCGGGTGTGTAGGGGCTGTGCCATCTACGTTTGTGTGAATACACTATGCTGTTCACACAACAAAATCACCCACCGACACATTCCCCAGAACACATCCTGTCAAGTGATGCATGGCTGTAGATGACGTATGTATTTGAAAATGATGATTACCCCAGAGGTGTTCTTATTCAGATTGTACATCCTCAGTCCCCTGCCCCTCTCCTTTCAGACATGATTTCTTACCCCTCATGATCATGGTCTCCTCTCTCTGTTTATCATCTAGTTTACTCCTGTCCTGTGTTAGGCAGACTCAGGCCTATTTGAGGATAGACAGAGCATGGAGTTGCATGGTCTGGCCTAGTGAGGGCATCAGGAGCTTTTTGTTTTCGTTGGATTTTGAGGATCTAGGGCAGCATTGCTAAACTATTTTCACCCACTGTCTGTTTTTGTAAAGAAAATGTTTTTTGGTTTTTTTTTTTCTTGAGACGAAGTCTCATTCTTTTCTCCCAGGCTGGAGTGCAATAACACAATCTCAGTTCACTGCAACCTCCACCTCCTGGGTTCAAGCTATTCTCCTGTCTCAGCCTCTCAAGTAACTGGGATTACAGGTGCCTGCCACCACACCTGGCTAATTTTGTATTTTTAGTAAAGACGGGATTTCACTATGTTGGCCAGGCGGGTCCCGAACTCCTGACCTCAGGCGGTACGCCCACCTTGGCCTCCCAAAGTGCTGGGATTACAGGCGTGAGCCACCATGCCCAGCCTGTAAATAAAATTTTACTGGAACACAGCCACATTTATTCCTGCTCTGTCACCCAGACTGAAGTGTAGTGACACAATCTCAGCTCACTTCAACCTCTGCCCCCTGGGATCAAGTGATTCTGCCTCAGCCTCCCGAGTCGCTAGGACTACAGGCACACGCCACCACATCTGGCTCATTTTTTAAAAATTTTTTGTATTTTTAGTGGAGATAGGGTTTCACCATGTTGGCCAGGCTGATCTCAAACTCCTGACCTAGGTGATCTTCCTGTGAACCACCATGCCCAGCCTGTTCACACTACTTTTTAATGACAGAGTTATTGTGATAGAAATCATATGTACTGTGGGCTGGGCACAGTGGCTCATGCCTGTAATCTTAGCACTTTGGGAGGCCAAGGCAGGTGGAGTGGAACCTCCAAGTGGAACCCACCCAGGGAGTGGAGGTTACAGTGAGCCGAGATCGCACCACTGTACACCAGCCTGGGTGACAGAGCAAGACTCCGTTTCAAAAAAAAAGAAATCATACGGCCTGCAAAGCTTAAACTACTGGCTGGCCCTTTTGCACAAAAAGTTGGCTGCCTCCTGGTCTAGGGCAGTGGTTCTCAGCAAGGGGGGTGATTTTGCTGCCCGTATGACATTCAGCAATGGCTGGAGACATTTTGTGTTGTTACTGTATTTTCTTTGCTCTGTTTGGGCTTGTTTGTTTTGAGACAGAGTCTTGCTCTGTTGCCCAGGCTGGAGTGCAATGGTGCGATCTTGGCTCAGACAACATCTGCCTCCCGGGTTTTCAAGATATTCTGCCTTAGCCTCCTGAGTAGCTGGGTCTACAGGTGTGTTTCATCACACCCTGCTAATTTTTTTATTTTTAGTTTAGTTTTGTTTTTTTGAGACAGAGTCTTACTCTGTCGCCCAGGCTGGAGTGCAGTGGAGCAATCTTGGCTCACTGCAACCTCCACCTTCTGGGTTCAAGTGATTCTCCTGCCTTATCCTCCTGAATAGCTGGGATTACAGGCGCATGCTACCGCGCCTGGCTAATTTTTGTATTTTTAGTAGAGACGGGGTTTCGCCATTTTGACCAGGCTGGTCTCAGCCTCCTGGCCTCAAGTAATCCACCCGCCTTAGCCTCCCAAAGTGCTGGGATTATAGGCGTGAGCCACCATGTCTGGCTGTGTTTTTTCTGCGTAAAAATAGTATTGTATGGTTCTTTACGCACGTGCAAAAAAATATATATATATATTGTATTTCTACTATATTGGAATTAATGTGCACGTATTAGTAACTTCACTTAAAAATTTTCCTGATATTAAAAAACAAAAAATTATTCTATTTTCAACAGAAATATATGCTCATCAAAGAAAATATGGATGACCCCCAAAATGGGGGTCATTACCATCATTAATGTTACCTATAAAACCTAAGGCTGATATTATGTACCCCCTTCATCCTGGTAATACTACACATAGGTATGTGTCCTGAGAAGATAATTAGACAAGTGCACAAGTGCACACTGATTTATATTCCTAGCAAAGATATGCCTGCAGTATGGGCTTATAATAGCAAAAACATCCTATATCGCCGGGCGTGGTGGCTCATGTCTGTAATCCCAGCACTTTGGGAGGCTGAGGCAGGCAGATGACCTGAGGTCGGGAGTTCGAGAGCAGCCTGACCAACATGGTGAAACCCTGTCTCTTAAAAAAAATAATAAATTAATTTAAAAAAAAACAAAAAACATCTTTCTCATTAGGGTTCCAGTTAAATTAGTATGGTAAAGCTCTACTTTTGGCCAGATGCAGTGGCTCACGCCCGTAAGCTCAACACTGGGCGGCTGAGGTGGAAGGACTGCATGAGCCAAGAGTTAAAGAACAGCCTGGGCAACATGGCAAGACCCTGTCTCAACAAAAAAAAAAAAATTATTTTTTTAGTTAGCCAGCTGTGGCAGGCATACCTGTAGTTAGAGCTACTTGGGAGGCTAAGGCAGGAGGATTGCTTGAGCCTGGAAGTTCAAGGCCAGCCTGGGCAACAGAGTGAGACCCCCATCTCTACAAAGATACTTCTTTAAGCCCCACTTTGAGATGTGATGTAGGCATTATAAAGAAAGAAAGAAACTGTTAGGTAGGGACAGACAAGTCTAGCAGATGGTGAGTTGGACAGACAAGTTTTGTATCCTAACTCTGCCATTCCACAGTTCATGACTTGGGGCAGGTTTTGTTTAATTTCCCAGGGTCTGCTCCTCATCTGTAAAATGGACAAGGTTTGTGAGGATTAAATGAAAAAATCATGTAAAGTGCACATTATACAGACTGCCACATAGTACTTGCTTAGTAAATGTTACCAGCTTTATTGTCAAGTAAACAAGGTTACAGAATGAGATATATATAGTATATTCCTGTTTATGTTTTTAAAAGTGGGTGTGTGGCCAGGTGCAGTGTTGCAGTCCTGTAATCCCAGCACTTTGGGAGGCTGAGGCAGGTGGGTTGCCTGAACTTAGGAGTTTGAGACCAGCCTGGGCAACAACCTGAAACCCTGTGTCTTCCAAAGTTAGCTGGATGTAGTGGCATGCCACACCTGTAGTCCCTGCTACTTGGGAGGCTGAGGTAGGAGGATCACACGAGCTGGGAGGTCGAGGCTGCAGTGAGCCGAGATTGCCTCACTGCACTCCAGCCTAGGCCACAAAGTGAGACCCTGTCTCAAAAAAAAAAAAGTGGGCATGTGTTTAAAGAAGTAAAAGAGTAACAAGAAACAGGCTGTCTCTAGAGGAATAAGCGTCTGGAGAGATAGTCACTTTCTGTTTATGATAGGTTCGTTTTTTTGTTTTGTTTTTTTTGAGACAGAGTCTCGCTCTATAGCCCAGCTGGGGTGCAGTGGTGTTATGTGGACTCACTGCAACCTCCGCCTCCTGGCTTCAAGCAGTTCTCTGCTAAGCCTCCCAAGTAGCTGGAATTACAAGCACCTGCCACCACACCCGGCTAATTTTTTTGTATTTTTAGTAGAGATGGGGTTTTACCATCTTGGCCAAGCTGGTCTTGAACTCTTGATGTCATGATCCACCTGCCTCAGCCTCCCAAAGTGCTGGGATTACAGCACTTTAGTATTTTAGAATGAACAAATAACGATTTAATTTATGGGGACAAGGGGTGTCACCCATCTTCCTGTCCTCAAGATTGGGCTTTTGGTTTGGTTTGGTAAATAAGGCCAGTCGGCCAGGAGGGTGCAGGGCTTACCCTTTGTCCCTGTCTCACACTGCAGCCATGGACCTGGCTCAGGCAGGCCACACAGTGGAGTCCAAGATCTACGACACACTCCAGTGGCAGGTAACGGTCAGCTAGGGGAGGGCATGGATACAAGCACATGGGCACAGGTGGCTGTGTGTCACCTTCCTTTATTGTCCCTTTCTTTCCCAGATCTGGACGCTCCTGCCTGGGTTCTGCACGAGGCCCACAGATGTGGCCGCCTCCTTCAAAGGGCTGGCACGGACGCTGGGCATGGCCATCAGCGAGCGTCCAGACCTGAGGGTCACTGTGTGCCAGGCCCTGCGCACCCTCATCACCAAGGGCTGTGAGGCAGGTACGTGTGGGCTGTGGGAGTGGGGGCTGGGGAGGATGTCACAGGTCCCTGGCCCTATCCCCTGGCTTACTATGCTCCTTGCCAGGCAGAGCCACAGAAACCCACCTCTGAAGCTCATCTTTTGCTGCTTCTGCTGCAGACCCCAGGGGATAGTAGGAGGCTGGAAACCATCCTTCCCTTTTCCCTTTACTTCCAGTGTGCTGACAGCTGCTGCCAGTTTGTTCAGTCAGTGTTGAAGGCTTTCCTCTGTGGCTGGCACTTTGCTGGCTTGCTGGGGTTGGAGCCATGGAGGACCACAGGTCATGGGGCACCAGGTTCTCCATGACCTGGCTCAGCTTCTGGCACACAGAGCCCCAAACCTATGGGCTCCAAGTCCTGCCAGAAGCTCCCCTAAGAGAAGGCCTCTGGGCCGCTGCCCCAGCAGCCACTGAGGCACAGTCAACTCCTGTGCCTTTAATGCAAACTTTGGTCCTTTTGCCAGAGGCCGACCGTGCTGAAGTGAGTCGCTTTGCCAAGAACTTTCTGCCGATCCTCTTCAACCTATACGGCCAGCCTGTGGCATCCGGGGACACTCCAGCCCCTCGCCGGGCTGTGCTGGAAACCGTCAGAACTTACCTCACCATCACTGACACTCAGGTGAGCCACGGGAGGGAGGGGAGGAGGCAGGAGGGGAGCTCTCAGGTAGACAGTGTCGGAGAGGCCGAGACCTTCCCCCCGGGGCTCATGGGGGTCTCTGCCTTCTGGAGCACATCCCAGCAGTCATGGGGCTGGGGGCTGCTAATGCAGGGAGGCTGCTCTGGGACTGCTGCTGTTGCTGCTCTCTTAACTTGTCAGTTACTCTCTCCTCTTCATTCCCTTGGGGCCACCAGTTGGTGAACAGTCTCCTGGAAAAAGCCAGCGAGAAGGTGCTCGACCCTGCCAGCTCTGACTTTACCAGGTAGTGTACTAAGGGCCTGCCACTTGAGCTGGAGCAGCCCAGGGAGCACAGGGTGCATCTGGCAGAAGCACTGTGGGCTCCCTCTTGAATTATTTAAGGAAGTCTTGAGGTATGAATTGTCCGGGCTGTGCTGACTGGTTCCTTCTTCCTGGAAAGGCCATTTAGTCTGCTAGGGAGGAGCAAGGACCCAGGAGACATGCCGTCTCACCATCAAATGGTTCTGATCCCAGCCCCGTCACTTATGGGCTGTGTGACCTTGGACAAATTACTTATCCATTCTGCCTCTAAGCTGTCATCTGTAAAATGGGCCTGATAATAGTTCTTGCAACAAGGTTGCTATGAGGATTGAAGGAGTTAGCAGGTGTAAAACACCAAGAACGGTGCCTGGTACATCATGAGGGCTCAATTAGGTGCTAGCTATTATGATTGTTCACGAGCTCCTTCAAGCCCCATGTCCTCACCCTGACTTCACGCACCTCCCCGTACCCAGTAGTCATAACACTGGTAATCTGCACCCTTCTCCAGCTCCCACCCCTCTTCTTGGTCTCCTGCCCCTGAGCAGATTGTCTGTCCTGGACCTGGTCGTGGCCTTGGCTCCGTGTGCTGATGAAGCCGCCATCAGCAAGCTGTACTCCACCATCCGGCCCTACCTAGAGGTGAGCCTTGGCCGCCAGGAGCACCACACAGCCACGCTTGGGGACAGATGGGCTGTGGGAAGGTGGGACCTGTCTTCTGTCTTTGTCCCTTGCTGCTGCCCAAGATCAGGTCCCTGTCTGCTTTCTCCTGCAGTGGGTTCCCTTTGTGTCCTGTATAGCCCATTTGTCTTGTAGGTCCCAAAGGGACTAAAGTGCACCGCTGTGCTTAGGCCTTGGGTGCTGAGTGACTCTTGTAGAACCAAGGCCATGCTGCTTTGCCTGGCTCCCTCCCCGCCCACCCAGACTGGTCTGAGCTTCATTCCACCCAGTCCACTCTCCTCCACCCCTGCTGCAGCCTCCTTCAGCTGCCTTAGGGTCCCTGATATCACAGGCCTTGTCTGTGCCTTTGCAGGGGTTGGGTCCTCAGCCTGAAATGCCCTCTGCTATGGCCAGCAACCAGGCAGGTCTCAGCCCAGCAGCGACCCCCTG
The DNA here is from genome assembly GCA_004027715.1 of Plecturocebus donacophilus. Lineage (NCBI taxonomy): Eukaryota > Metazoa > Chordata > Mammalia > Primates > Pitheciidae > Plecturocebus > Plecturocebus donacophilus. The sequence continues at coordinate 13,464 of PVKP010027371.1, forward strand.
AAAGCTGCCCCCACTGCCACAGTTTAGTAGCCTTCCCTAACAGTGTGAGAGGTGCTCTGGGTGGCACGTGCAGGTGGACACGGACATCCAGGGCCAGGCCACCTCACCTTGGGAAAGGTGTCCCGGGTTGGGGTCGGGGGAATGTGAGAGCTGGTTTGGAGGAGCAGGGAGCTGTCAGTCAGAGAAGGAAAGAGAAGAGTGCTCCGGCTAGAAGGAGCAGCAGGTGTGCAGGCCTTGGCACATGCCAGGCACCATGAGCTCCGGTCACTGGAGTGAGCACTGTCCAGAGCTGGGTGAGTGGAGTAGATTGGCCGACCCCACGGCATAACCCCCAACCCCTGTGCCTAGCCCAGGAGTTAGCCGCTCGCTGTCCACATTCCACTAGCCCTCTGTCAGGCCACATGAGCCCCCGCGAGACAGGGCCCTTCTGCTGTGGATGGCATTGGACAGAGGATGAGCCCCAGGCCTCTGTCACCCATTCCTGTCTGCCAGAGCAAGGCCCATGGGGTGCAGAAGAAGGCCTACCGAGTGCTGGAGGAGGTGTGTGCCAGCCCCCAGGGCCCCGGGGCCCTCTTCGTGCAGAGCCACCTGGAGGAACTGAAGAAGACACTGCTGGACTCACTGCGGAGCACCTCCTCACCTGCCAAGAGGGTGAGGACTCCAGGGCCACCCACTCTGCCAAGGGAGGCTGGGCAACACCAGGAAAGGAGCCACTGTTGAGGCTTGTGGGGTGGAGGTAGCACTGAGGGGTCCTGACTGAGCCCCCTGCCCGCAGCCCCGCTTGAAGTGCCTCATACACATCGTGAGGAAGCTCTCAGCTGAGCACGAGGAGTTCATCACTGCCCTTATCCCGGAGGTGAGTGTGCATGTGTGTTTTAGAGGCAAGTCCCTGGAATGTGGCTCTTCAGGGCCTCAGGATCCAGGGAGGGCAGTAGTGGGGGTAGGGGGACTCGATTCGCTGGCTGGGCGGATGGCTCGGGGAACAGGTGCCGATGGTGCTGTCTTGGCCAGGTGATCCTGTGCACCAAGGAGGTGTCAGTGGGTGCGCGGAAGAACGCTTTTGCGCTGCTTGTGGAGATGGGCCATGCTTTCCTAAGGTTTGGCTCGAACCAGGAAGGTGAGGCCCAGGGCATGTGGGCTGGGGTTGGACACTCTGCTCATAGGCTGGAATGGGGAAGCACCCCTCAAAAAGGGTGGAGAGAGCTCCATGCCCTGGCCCTGGGCAGGCTGCTCCTCTCTGGCCCTCAGTCCCCCTCCCTGGTGGGTCCTTCATGCTGTGACTCGCCTTGGTCTCTGTCCCCAGAGGCCCTGCAGCGCTACCTCGTCCTGATCTACCCTGGCCTGGTGGGCGCGGTGACCATGGTCAGCTGCAGCATCCTGGCCCTGACCCACCTCCTTTTCGAGTTTAAAGGTAAATGCTTATTTCCTAGAAGGCCTGAGAAGCCCTCAGGGTAGGAAGATGCCCAAAAGGTCAGGATGAGGTGGCTCCTGGAACTGGGAAAAGATGCCCAGAGGAAGAGAAGCCACACCCAGCACAGCCTGCCTCCCTGTCTCCCTTCCTGGGGGTCTCTGCCTCCCGCCCTTGCAGCTGTGCCAAGGCACCTTCCTCAGGCCTATCCCCGAGTGCGACTGTGCAGTCCAGTGGCCCTGCATCCCACTGTCAAGCAGTTAGGAGGTGGTTAGGGCTGATGCCTGCATTTCAGTCCTAGTCCTGCCTCTTGGCAACCACGTGAGACCTAGAACAACTTGATTAGCGCCTAGCACCTCAGTGCCCTATCTCTAAAATGGAAGCAAGAAATAGCACCTACCTCAGGGAGACGAAAGGCCAAAGGCCACTCCATGGAGAGTGATCGGAACCATCCCAGGCATTTGGAAAGGCTCTCAATATCAGCTTCTACTGACATTTGAGTGGCTGTTTTCCAATGGGGGGTTTTGGGTCTGGGTGGGGTCCTGGGTGTCTTGGACAGTGACCCCCTCACTGCCACAGGTCTGATGGGGACCAGCACAGTGGAGCAGCTGCTGGAGAATGTGTGCCTGCTTCTGGCCTCCCGCACCCGTGACGTGGTCAAGTCTGCACTGGGCTTCATCAAGGTGGCAGTGACTGTCATGGGCGTGGCACACTTGGCCAAGCATGTGCAGCTGGTGGTGAGTGTCCCCGTCCCCCTTAGCAAGTAGCAGGGTGGCCTCTGAGCTGTCAGCGTGGACCCAGAGGGTTCAAGGCCAGCAAGTTTCAAACTGTTTTGTCGCCAGAAGGTCATTAAGTAGCCCTAAAAGGTACCCGTAGGAGAATGCCCATCAGGTGGCGGTGAGGTGGGCACACTGCCCAGGTGGCTGCTCTTCACCCCAGAGCCCTCCATGGAAGGAAACGGGTTCTCCAGGGTAAAGGCCCTTGGGCAGGGGCGCACCCTTCATTTTACAGGTGGGGAAACTGAGGCCAGCGATTTTTCCAGATCTTAGGACTCAGACACTGGCCTCTCCCTTCACAGGACCCCCTCCTCTTGCCTTTTTTTTTTCCCCATCTTGCATTTTGACCTTGCTGGCTAGAGGCTATTCCTCTGGGGCCCCTACTGGGCTACAGAAGGAGCTGCAGAGCTTCTTGGTATTGGGTTCCTGGCCCTCTCTTGCCAAGAGAAGCCTCGCCCAGTCTGAGACAGGCTTCCAGACAAGCTGTGCACTGTATCTGCTGCCTCAGTTTCTTACATGCGGCTGGCTTGAGTCACACCAGACCTCCTGGTCCTCTTGCATATTTTCTTTTCTTTTCCTTTTTTTTTTTTTGAGTTGGAGTTTCGCTCTTGTTGCCCAGGCTGGAATGCAATGGTGCAATCTTAGCTCACTGCAACCTCTGGCCTCTGGGTTCAAGCGATTCTCCTGCCTCAGCCTCCAGAGTAGTTGGGATTACAGGCATGCACCACTGCACCCAGCCCCTCTTGCATATTTTCTTTGTGTCTTACCTTGGGTTCAAGATAGGAAGGGGCAGATGAGAATCAGCATACCCTCCCACTGCCCTCAAAGCCTGCAGCCTAACTAGGGACCAAAGGTGGAGAGAAGAGCTAGACAGTGATTCATCATGGAGCTATTCGAATTTATGGACTCCCTGGCTGGACGCGGTGCCTCACACCTGTAATCCCAGCACTTTGAGAGGCCAAGGTGGGCACATCACTTGAGTTCAGGAGTTCAAGACCAGCCTTGCCAACAGGGTGAAACCCCATCTTTACTAAAAATACAAAACTTAGCTGGGCACGGTGGCCAGTGCCTGTAATCCCAGCTACTTGGGAGGCTGAGGCAGGAGAATCACTTGAACCCAGGAGGCAGAGGTTGCAGTGAGCTGAGATCGCACCACTGTACTCCAGCCTGGGTGACAGAGCAAGACTGTCTCAGAGAAAAAGGATTTATTGAAGTCCTTCAAAGAGTGGACGGGAAGGCCAGATGCAGTGGATCACTTGAAGTCAGGAGTTTGAGACCAGCCTGGCCAACAGGGCGAAGGCCCATCTCTACTAAAAACTACAAAAATTAGCCAGGCGTGGTGTCAGGTACCTGTTATCCCAGCTATTCATGTGGCTGAGTTGTGAGAATTGCTGGAACTGGGAGGTGGTGGGTGCAGTGAGCCAAGTCCATGCCATTGTACTCCAGCCAGGGTAACAGAGCAACACTGTCTCAAAAAAAAAGAGTAGATGGGGACCCTATCCTCCTAGCCATTTGGGAGACATTGGAGATAAGAAGAGCTTCACATGTAACCCAGACTGGCCCAGATGAAGGCTTAAGAGGGATCCAGCCAGAGCAGAGTGCAGTGAGATGGGAGGGACACAGGGGGCAAGAGGAACCTTGGGGTGCTAGGGGTGACCAGGAACCAGAGCGTTAGATGAGTTTGGACTGAACTCCGACCTCTATGGCCATTTAGCAAACACTTCACCCGCTGTGCCGCCGCATCCTCTTCCGTAAATGAAGGTGATAGCATGTATCTCAGGGGTAGTCCGCAGGATTCAAGGAGAGGATATATGTCAAGTACCAAGCACTGTTTTGAAGACTAAAGCTCTCATCCTGCGAGGGTACTCAGGCCTTGTGTCCTGAAGAAGGGTGTAGGGGAGAGATGGGGGCCGCCCACCTGAGGGAAGCGTGACCGGACCAGGGCGTGGGCCAGGAGCAGGGCCGCTCTCGCCCTCCGCTCAGCTGGGCCTCACCTCCTGTGGCCCTCGTCTAGACGGCAGTGAAGGGACAGCCTGGAAGGCTCACCTCCCTGAAAGCCTGGTGTTCTTGCTGTCCGGCAGATGGAAGCCATTGGGAAGCTTTCAGATGACATGCGGCGGCACTTCCGCGTGAAGCTGCGGAACCTCTTCACCAAGTTCATCCGCAAGTTTGGGTCTGTGCACTGACGGGGGTGGGGATGGGGCCGGCGAGGAGGCCAGGGTTTCCAGTCCTACGGGGACACTACCTCTGGGTCGAGCCGTCTGGCCTGTGCCTCTCACCAGCCCTTCCTTGCCACCTCAGATTTGAGTTGGTGAAAAGGCTGTTGCCCGAGGAGTACCACAAAGTCCTGGTAAACATCCGGAAAGCTGAGGCCCGGGCCAAGAGGCACCGAGCCCTGAGCCAGGCTGCCGCAGAGGAGGAAGAAGAGGAGGAGGACGAGGAGCCCGCCCAGGGCAAAGGCGACAGGTGAGACCATGGTAGGGCCCTGGGACCTGGTGTCCCCCAACCCAAGGGCCTGCTGACAATGCCCGCCGACCCCTGCCTCTCCCGGGAGCCCTCTGACTGGGGGCTTCTCTGTCCTTAGCATTGAGGAGATTTTGGCTGACTCAGAGGACGATGAGGAGGAGGAAAGAGGCCGGGGCAAGGAGCAGCGGAGGCTGGCACAGCAGAGGAGCCGAGCGTGGCTGAAGGAGGGTGGCGGCGACGAGCCCCTCAACTTCCTGGATCCCAAGGTGGCCCAGCGAGTCCTGGGTAAGCACAAGGCTGGCCTGTGCACTCAGGAAACAGACTTGCTGTGGTGCCAGGTTCTCGGGTGGCGGGTAGGGGGTGGCATCCGTGGCAGGCCCATGGGCAGGGCTGAGAGGTGCCCATTTGGGGTCCCTGAACCAGGCTTGTTGGTCATGAGGGTGTGAGTAGCGTGGGACTGGCCTTCCACCTCCTCATGCCAGACTCTCCACACCAGCCACACAGCCAGGGCCGGGCCGGGGCAGGAAGAAGGACCATGGCTTCAAGGTGAGCGCTGATGGCCGACTGATCATAAAGGAAGAAGAGGGCACCAACAAGATGGAGGAAGAGGAAGGCGCCAAAGGTGGGGCCCGGCGCGGGTGTCCATTCATTTATCCACTGTGTTCACTGATTCCTTCGGTGACCACTTGTTGAGGAAGCGTGGGTAAAAACAGAGAAGCTCATCTCTCAGGCAGCCTCCTCAAACTTTTTGAGTTTCTCAAACTTTTTAGACCTTGTTAAGAAATCTTCGTACGTTGTAACCGAGCCATTTATACAATACATATTTTAACTCAAAGGAAACTATCAGAAACGGTACTTCCCCTTACTGTGTGATACACTGTTAGACTCTTCTGTTTTCCTCCTCCCCCTCCTCTTCCTTTTCTCCCTTCCTCTTTTTTTTTTTCTTTTTTTATGCAAGCTTGACTAAGGCCCTGAAGATCATTTAGAGTCAGAAAGAGCCAGAAGCTGCAGCCCTCCTAGCTTCCCAATCCCAGTGTCTCACCTTGCCCAGGAGTCCCTTGGGTGTGACATCTTGGAGCCCTCTTTAGTTTTTCCTGGCGCCTCTCCACATATCCACCCATTAGCTAAGAAACACCTAGGTCTTCGAGAACACACCTGTCTTCCCTTTGTTCGGTTCCTACTGCTGTGAGTTCTGGGCCCTTGCCTCACTGCACCTCCTAACTGGAGCCTCACTGCTCTGCATGCACCCAACTCACCGGCCGTGTGATTGCCGCCACTCAGTCAGCCTCTCCTTAGCTCCATTTCCTTGCTTCAGAGTGGATATCCTACAATCCTAGTGCCTACTTTTCCGGGTTGGAATGAAGAGGAATCGGTGTGATGGATGGCACAGTGTATGTGCTGGATTTACACGTGCCTGTTGTAGTTCCGTCTAGCGTCTTCTCTGCTTCTCTCTCGCCCCTGTACTTTCCCATCTCCTGTTCCCCTTGGTGCCCAGGCATTCCTGAGGCTGTCAGGACCCCTGCCCTGTGTCTCTGCCTTTCCAAACCCCCTGCTCTTTAGGATTCAGCTCATGGCCCATTTTGTAGCCTTCCCCGCGCACCTCAGACTTTAGGCCTGATTCCCCTGGAACTCCTGCCTAGCCCAGAGGATGCTTAGTCTTCAGCCCTTGGTCATGTGCTTTTCTTTGGAGATGGAGTCACATTCTGTCACCTAGGCTGGAGTGCAGTGGCTCAATCTGAACTTGCTGCACCCCCATGTCTGGGTTCAAGCGATTCTGCCTCAGTCTCCCAAGTATTGGGGACTGCAGGTATGTACTACCATGCCTAGCTAATTTTTGTATTTTTAGTAGTGGTGGGGTTTCACCATGTTGTTGTAGGCAGGTCTCAAACTCCTGACCTCAGGTGATCCTCCCAACTCAGCCTCCCAAAGTGCTGGGATTACAGGTGTGAGTCACCGCACGGTCACGTGCTCTTTATTGTCTTTTGGTCGTTGATTGACTTTGTCTGAGTTTTTCTTCCTTCCAACTGGTCAGTTTCATACTTCTTTATACCCTGCATAGAGCCCAGCATATATTGTATGGGACAGAGATTTCAAACAGGAGAATGAAGCCATCCTGGTACAGTGAGGGCATGTGTGAGGCTGTGGAAGTGCCAGACTCCTCCAGAAACCTGGGGCTTTCTTCAAATCTCAAACAGATGAAGGGTGGATGAGTGGGGAAAAAAGTTTCAAACAAAGCCGTTATTCACTGCAAAAGTAGGGTCACCACTTTTTTGAGGGGCCATTATCCCTAGGGCCTAGGATGAGAAGGTGAAAGGCGCAGTGCTCAGGGGTCTCATCTCTTCTAGCAGAAGGAGGATGTGGTCTGAGGAAGGCAGTTTCCTGAGGCTGGAGTTGGTGCCCCCTCAGCCTGGTGAGCCAGGAGTGGGAGAAGGAAAGGGTAGGTTTTGAGGAGCTCCCACGTGCTCATGGCCTTCTCTTTTTTGGCTCCAGGCGAGGATGAAGAGATGGCCGACCTAATGGAAGATGTGATTGTCAGGAATGTGAGTAGTTCCTGCAGACGGGGGGCTGGTGCTTCAGACCTAAGCCTGGGCCCCACAGCTTCTCACCTCCACCACACACAGGCATTGCCCCTGCCCTGCTTCCGGAATGCTCAGTGCAATCTCGCAGGTGTGCATAGCAGGTGGTCCAGAGGGCTATGGGTGCCATGCCAGAGAGGGTGATGCTTGTCTAGTTAAAGGAGAAAGCAGAGACCCTTGTCTCTCCAGTGAGGGCATGTGCTGTGCAGGGGCGAGAGCAGCAGCTTCCCTGTGTGCTTCTGCATGGGGTGGGGGCATCCACCATAGGGAGCACGGCTGTGTACCGGACACTGTGCTGAGGGCCACACATAGCCTCACAAAGATAGGGACTCCATCGTCCCCAGGGTCACAGGGCTCAGTTGGTGCAAACCAGGAATTTGAACCCTGGATTTCCAGTCTCCTAAGCCCAGGAATTCAACCTCTTTGCCACTATTACCCCTGTTGACCTGGCAGTGCTGCCTCCCAGGATGGAAACAGCCTCTCAGCTGGCCCACCTGAAGCAGCAAGAGTGAAGTGGGCTCAACCCATCACCCAGCTCCTGTCAGTCTCAAGCTCAGTGGAACATTTCTGGGGGCAATCTGAAGCAGTTTCTTCCCTCTCTGTCCTTCCAGACTGTGCCCCAGTCCATCCAGCCTTCCTGGGCCCCACCCATAGGTGACAGGTACCTAGGTCAGGGGTATAGTGGTATTGGTGGGGAAGCGGCAGGCTCTGGAGTCCCATTTTGGTTTCAGCCTATCCTTTTAAAACCTAAGTTCCTGATGTGTAAAGTGGGGTTATAAATAGACCACTTGGTGGAGTCACTGGGACAGTTTGGTAAGATTGGCCACGTGAGGTGCATTAGCATAGTGCCTGGTGAGTCACAGACTTCCCCCACATTCCCGTTCTCATTGGCGTATTTGTGAATGTCTGCCCGTATGCCTTGCCAAGTGTCCATCTGCCCAGCATGACTCGAGGAAGAGCTTTGTTATATTAGAGCACTGTCACAGCGCAGAATTCTGTTTGAAGAACTGGGTAAAATCCAGACGAGTCCTGGGTCAGAGGGTAGCTGAGGACCTGAGTGGCCTCTGCTGCAGGAAGACCCTCTGGGATGCCGTTGAGGAAAAGCGGTGAGGCTTCTGCCAAAAATCCTCCCGCCCCTCTCTGCCCCCAGGCGACCGCTCCTGCGGGACAGCTCCACCTACTGGGAGTCCTTCCTCTGCTTGGCCTGACATGGGCCCCTCCGAGAGGCCACCCTCGGCCCGTCTAGTCTCCCTTTCCAGGTGACGGCAGTTGTCTGCCAAATGTGTGTCTCTGGGCCCAGCCTGTCTGGGCTCAAGTCCTGGTTTCTGTGGACAGTGCTTGCCACTTAGTGATGCCAAGCAAGCCGTGATGACTTGATTATTCACTTTTCCTGGAAACTTTTTTCCAGTCAGAGCTTCCTGGGTTCCTTGAGTGAAACTTCACATGTGGCTTTGCACATCCTCAGTATCTACTCCTCTTCCTGGGCAGGGAGAACCGACCACAGCCTTCTAAGGATGGCCCCCACTGCCCCAGGCAGAGCGGAACTGGGCAGATGCCTTGTCTCCAGGCACTGAGAGGGCCTCAGGGTGGCTGCACTCCATTGCTGTTACTGCCACTTGAGACCCCCTAGAGGCTTTCTTGCATGGCGCTTGCTGAGTTCTAACTCTTCTGCCAACCATGATGGGATCATGAAGTGCTGGGGTACAAGCAGCTGCCTCCATTGAAGGCCAATAGGCTGGCCTGTTGGCCAGACACCAGCTGAACCAAGAGCCAGCTCAGCCATCATCTCCCAGAGCGCACCCAGAGTCTGCTCCCTCCCAGTTCCTGTTTCTCCCCTAGTGGCCCACTCTGCTGGGCTTTGGCCAGTGGACCTGGTGTCCCCATCCCCCAGGCACACCCTGTGTGTGCTGCAGGCTGTTCCCTCTGCCCAGGCTGATCCCTTTCCCTGGCACACCTTTCCCCTGGTTGGCCTCTGAGCCTGCCTCTGGATCCCCTGTATAGCTGGAGCCCTGGGATCTGCAGTTTCAAGAGGCTTCTGGGGCACAGTGGCACAGACCACAGCACAGGGACCAGCCCTTCCTGCTGGGGCTGCCTCTGTTTGCCTCCCCTCCCCGCACAGCATGCCTCTGCCTGGCCTGATTGTTGGTTACTAGGCTCACATCTGGTGGGCTGGGGCTGCTGTCAGGCTCGCCCTCCTTCCCTTGGACTGCCTAACACAGCGCCGGGCACACAGTAGGTGTTCTGTCACTTCCTGTTGAATATAATTGACAAGTTGATGTGTCTCACTGTCTATGTTCATAACTGCTGGATTGGTAGCATTGTTGAGGATCAGTGATGACTGGCTTGAGCAGGGGTCTCCCACCTACCTGAGATCCCCTGGGGCATAGGATCTAGATCCTGTGCCCTGTGTCCCCAGGGCCTGGCACTTAGTAGGGGATCAGTAAGTGAGTGATTGATTAATGGGGAGAGTGGGGTGGGGTTTGTGTGAGGCAAAGAACTGGTAAAGCTGTTGTCTCTGAAGAGGCCAGGGACATCATTTTCCCCTTTAGGAGGGCTGGGTAAGCTGACGTCAGAAGCCCCGGGGGCAGTGCAGGCCTGGGTGGGGCCTGGAGTGGAAAGGCAGAGCAGGAGCAGCCGCCAACAGCCCAGCAGACAGGATGTGGCCAGAGCCTCTCTTGCACCACCTAGCTGTGTGATCTTGGACAGTTCCTTGGCCTCTCTGGGCCTTAGTTTCCACTTCTGTAAGTGGGAGGTGGGGTGCTAGGCAGAGAGCCTCTCCTGCTTGATACAAGGTACTCTGCTGTTGCTGTTGGCATTCCTGAGAGCAGCCACGTCCCCTGGTTTACTCACTCCCCACCTATTCCTTCTCTATAGAAAAAGCACCAGAAGCTCAAGCACCAGAAAGAGGCTGAGGAGGAGGAGCTGGAGATGCCCCCACAGTACCAAGGTGAGGCTTCCACTCCCCTGTCCTGGGACACACAGATCCCTGTCACCTGCACTGCGGGCGGGAGTCACAGGCAGGGGTGGCAGGGCTGGCAGGGCCATGAGGGTGCACAGCCTGGTTGCACTCACTTGGCGCCAATAGAGTTTGGCTGATGTGACACCCAAGTCAGGCCTGGGCCCTGAGAGTGCAGGAGAGCCTGGGGGTAAGAGATATGTGCATGGAACCCCAGCCTTCTGAAGAATCCTGAGCCGCAGCTCCATCCCACCGGCCCAGGCTTCCCAAGAGGCTTGCGCCTGCCCCTTTTGCAAGCTGCTTGCCTCTCTTGGTCACCCTAAGAGCACCAGCCCTGAGTCAGGCTGGGTTTGGAGAAGCCACTTGGCCGGTGCTGGGGCTGGGAACTGGGAGGGTTGGTATTGGGCCTGGTCAGAGGGTTTCTCTCTGTATCAGTCTCTGGGCCCACCAGCTGTTGCGCTCCTAGAGCAGCTGCTGGAAGTGCCAAGGTGGCTTCACCTCTGCTTCCTTCTTCGCAGGGCAGCCGTGCGGGACCCCTGCCCCCAAACCCTTGAAGCAGGGCCCTCCCTTTGCATCTGGAGGTTCAGGGACTCCTGTGGGAAGCCTCTGATTCTAGTAGCTGGTGTGTCCTCAGAGCCCTAGAGCATAACGCAGCTGCACAACCTCACGGCTCTTCCTCTGGGCGCCCACGAGCCAGGGCCAGCTCACCTACTGTGCCCTGGGATGGAGTGGTGCAGGGGCAGTAGTACCTGCCAGTCAGTGAGGCAGGGGCCTGGGGTCAGGGCGCTGGCCCAACCTCTGCTTAGCTGTGTGACCTTGGCCTGGTTACACACTCTCTCTCTCAGCTTCTAGTTTCTCATCTGCAGAAAAATGGGGAATGGGGATGATTCATGTTGGTCATCTCAGAGAGTCCTCCTGAGCTGGCATTGTAGGATTCCATCCACAACTTTGTTGAGTGTTGAAGTCCAGGCTGGAGAAGACAGCTAACTTTGGACAAGGATCCTGATCTCACTAAGGCACCGTGTTCACATCTGTACAATGGGATAAATAGCTGTCCTTCTCTCTCAGTGTTGAGATTGAGAGGCTTGCCTGAGGGTGGAGTTGTAAGTGACAGAGCTGGGAGTGGAACCTGGCTGGCTGGTTGAATTCTGTCTGACTTTGGAGAATATGGGTTATTTTATGTTAGTGTGTTAGTGGAGAATACATGTGTTCCCAGAGATCTCTGGGAAGCTGTAAGGATTCTGGGTAAGTCTGAGGAGCCCAGTGATCTGTCAAATCACCAGCCAGTTCATAGAGCCGAGTTCCTGGCCTTCACTCATCTGCTATCTGGCAGCTGTCTGATAGAGGGTGCCCATTACCTTCCAGGAGGAGGCTGCCCCAGCTTTACCTGACTTGTGGTCTCTGTGTTCTCCCTATAGCTGGAGGCTCTGGCATTCATCGCCCTGTTGCCAAGAAGGCTATGCCTGGGGCCGAATACAAGGCCAAGGTAAGAGCTGCATGTAGGGCATGGGGTCTCCTGGCACTGGACAGGTGCCAGGGATGGACGAGAAGGAGCTGGGCCCAACACTGTCCTGAGAGGCACCTTTGCAGAACTTGACTAAGGCCAGGGAAGAAGAAGGTGTGTACCAAGGCCTTGTTGGCATCTGAAATGGCCTTCCAGGGATACAGGAGCTCTTTAGCACCACCTAAGGCAGAGGATGAAGGGAGGTTATGGGTCTGTCAAGTCTAGGGCAGGGACAGAAGGGGGACCCCACCCTCCTAGCTGACTCTGTTTTTCTGGATGAACAGAAAGCAAAAGGTGATGTGAAGAGGAAAGGCCGGCCAGATCCCTATGCCTACATCCCCCTCAACAGAACCAAACTCAACCGCAGGTATGGCGCTGTGCCAGGCTGGGGCTGGAAGATGGGTGGGGACGAGGGAGCAGAGTGCTCTAAAGAAGGGAAGGGCCTTATTCTCATTAAACTCTCAACTCAATATGAGTCTCTTCCAGCTTTTTTTTAAACATGCACCTATGTCATATAGTTGGTACCTACCTGTATTACTGATTTGAACTGCTTCTTTATTTTTTTATTTTATTTATTTATTTATTTTGAGATGGAGTCTCGCTCTGTCGCCCAGGCTGGAGTGCAGTGGCGAGATCTTGGCTCACTGCAACCTCTGCCTCCTGGTTTAAGTGATTCTCCTGCCTCAGCCTCCCGAGTAGCTGGGACTACAGGAGCGCGCCACCATGCCCAGCTAATTTTTATATTTTTAGTAGAGACAGCGTTTCACCATGTTAGCCAGGATGGTCTTGATCTCTTGACCTCATGATGCGCCTGCCTTGGCCTCCCAAAGTGCTGGTATTACAGGCATGAGCCACCGCGCCCGGCCCCAGACTGCTTCTTTAAACATGATGTGATGTCATACAGACGTTTTCTGGTATATACATACTCTACATAGCCATCATTTTTATAGCTTTGTATAATTTTGCTTTTCTAATCCCTTTATTGGTAGGAATTAGAGTTGTTTCCGACTTTGGCCCTTAAATTGGGTTATGAGTAAGACTGCTTTGAAAACTAATGTTACTAGGGAAATGGTTTTCTAAAGTTCTAGCTTCTGCAGATGATAAGTTACCTTTCAGTGAAAGGATGGATGGGCAGAGGGAGCTTTGACCTTCTCTGGACATAAATTAGAGGAAGAATGGGAGGGAGGCCTGTTTCCAGGGGGATAATTGTGCCAAAGTGGAACAGCCAGGTCAGGACATGAGCTGTGTGGAAGGGGGGAGCCTCATGGAAGCTGGAACCATTCGTGGTCTGCCCAGTTCATGTGCTGCCCACCACCTGGCAGCCTCCTTCTCATCCCTGCTGGTGTGGGAGGTGAGCCATCATTTGGCCTCAGGAGGGGCCTCCTATTCTCAGCCAGATGTGACCCTTCTGTTCCCTGGCCCTGCAGGAAGAAGATGAAGCTGCAGGGACAGTTCAAAGGCCTGGTGAAAGCTGCTCGGCGAGGTTCCCAGGTGGGACACAAAAACCACAGAAAGGACCGTCGGCCCTGAGATCCAGGGCCCCTGGGCTGCCTTGCCACCAGCTCTAGGTACTCAAGACTCTGGCAGAGCCTGGACTCAGGATGACTTGGAAGTAGGGCTTGGCTCTGAGAGAGAAGTCCTGGATTTAGAAACTCTAAATGGGAATCTCCCTTCAGAGACATCTCTGGTGCCTGGAGGTGGGAATGTGGCCTCAGTGCCTCTGAATAGGTGCAATGAGGCACCTTTGCTTTCTGCCCAGAGTGGCTGTGAGCACCAGAGCAGATGATCTCCATTTCCACCAGCTGCTTGTAGCCACATGGCACCCTGGCTGTGGTCTGGGTGTGTGAGATTTATTGTGACACGTTATAGAATAAATGTGTCTCATCCTGCATTTTTTTCTAGAAACTGTTTCATAATCTGCCCCCTCCATGGGTAAGAACAGTGTCCAGTTGTTGGCAACAGTGTCCTACCCTCTTCCTAACTCCTTACAGCCAGCCCAGGGCATAACATGATTTTTTGCCCATAGGACAGGCTTTGGAACTTGCCCGGCAGCACCCACCTGTGTCAGGAGGGGCATCGAATGCCCCAAGGCCAATGTCTGGAGCTGCAATTCAGCACCAGGGTCTGCCCTGGCTGCCCCTGGACACAAGTCTCTCCAGCTTCTTTGCTCACTGGTTCGACAGTGTTTGCTGAGCCTTCCATGTGCCCAGCATAGCCTGCTTCATTCACCTCCCTGTTTTCCCACATTCTTTTTATCCCAGACAATTGGATCTGTTTGTGCGACCTGATTCCCACTGGTTCAGCTTTGTTGATCTGGAGCAGAAAAGGGCATGGCACAGAGGTCCTAAGGTCACTGTCCTGTCAGCCCAGGTCCCCTCTTGTGTGTGCATTCCCACAGGCAGCCAGAAGCAAAGTACCCCAGCACCGTTCCCACACCCCAATATGAGGAGTGTGCTTTGTCCCCTAGCACCTGACTGGTACATTCTTCCCATCTCAGATTCCCCCATGTGAGGCCATCGCACACTCACATATTCCTTGTTTCCATTCTGGTTTAAGGCACTTGGCTCTGATACTGGTCCCAGAGGCCGTGTACACCTCCTGTCAGCCTGTCTCACGATACTCTCATTCTCTAAGGGACCCAAGCTTAACTGGATAGAGCGTCCCCCAAATTAGGGCATTTCCTCCCGATGATTTAGGGCTAGGAAAAACTGAGAGAAACTGCGCTTGGCCCAGAGGTGGCACTGTTTACATGCCTTGCTCATAGAAATTAGAATTGGAGAGCAAGCAAGAAAGGTGGTTAGGAGTGGCTATGAGATCTGCAGAGGGGATCTAACCATACTCCCCATTGTTACACTTCTCAACACAAGGTGGGTCAAAGTTAGCCAAGCCTGGTCCTTTCCTGTTTCTCAGGAAATGTGACCACGTGCACTGTGAAGCTGCATATAAAGTAGATATGAGTATGAGCCAATTGCCCAGGATTGGTTGTTTTTTTTGTTTTTGTTTTTGTTTTTAAATGAAGCCAGCCTGCTTGTTTAGCACATTTTTCAAGGAGCATTGTTTTCTTTTAAAGATGGGAGGGCCAGGTGACCTAGAAAGGTTGGTGTTAGTGATGTGCTAAATGCCATATTTTGAAAATAGACTTCAAATACAAGTGATCTTGATGCAGAGGCAAGAATTAATCCTCTGCCTCATAAACTTCAGGTGCTTAAAACATGTATTTTGAAAGTCAGTGTTCTTTAGGCTGGGCACAGCTGCTCACACTTGTAATCCGAGCTCTTTGGGAGGCCAAGGTAGGCAGATCTCCTGAGGTAAGGAGTTCAAGACCAGCCTGGCCAACATGGTGAAACCCCATGTCTACTAAAAATACAAAATTAGCTGGCATGGTGGATCACAAGGTCAGGAGATAGAGACCATCCTGGCTAACATGGTGAAACCCCGTCTCTACTGAAAATATAAAATACAAAAATTAGCCAGGCATGGTACCTGCCTATAATCCCAGCTTTTCAGGAGGCTGAGGCTGGAGAATCGCTTAAACCCAGAAAGCAGAGGTTGCAGTCAGCCGAGATCACACCACTGCACTCCAGCCTGGGCAACAGAATGAGACTCAATCTCAAGAAAATAAATAAATAAATAAATAAAAATACAAAAGTTGCCGGGTGTGGTGGCGCACACCTGTAATCCCAGCTACAGAGGAGGCTGAGGCAGGGGAATTGATTGAACCTGGGAGGTGGAGGTTGCAGTGAGCTGAGATCTAACCATTTGCTCTCCAGCCTGGACAACAAGCAAAGCTCCGCCTCAAAAAAAAAAAAAAAAAAAAAGGTGTTGTTTCAACAACGAGGGTGAAAAAGAATCTTAGGATGTTTATCAACAAAAGAGTCAGGGCAAGTCATGGTGGCTCAAGCCTGTAATCCCAGCACTTTGGGAGGCTGAGGTGAGTAGATCACAAGGTCAAGAGATCAAGACCATCTTGGCCAACATGGTGAAACCCCATCTCTACTAAAAATACAAAAAAATTAGCTGGGCGTGGTGGCATGCGCCTGTGGTCCCAGCTACCCGGGAGGCTGAGGAAGGAGAATTGCTTGAACCCGGAAGGCAGAGGTTGCAGTGAGCCGAGGTCATGCCACTGCACTCCAGCCTGGTGCCTGGCAACAGAGCAAGACTGTCTCAAAAAAAAAAAAAAAAAAGTCATCCAATTTTAGGGTCAATAGAAAGGTTGAGAGCGCTCACAATCCAGATTTACTATTTCAATTTGTGCTTTTGGGAATGTCAGAATCTGAGACTTCCTTTTCTGGAGTCCATCCTCCTCTCATTCTCAGAAATGGGAAACAGATCCTACCCTGCCTGACTACGAAAACGCAACCCTGCAGTTGGCCGTGGGTCACTTGCAAAGGCCGTCCAGTCATGTCCACATTGTGACGCTTCTGGCCGTGGGTGAGTCAGATTAAACTGATCTTGCCCCTTCACTCTTTCCCTTCTCGTGATCGTGGCAGAAGGCTTGGTGGGGACTGTCCTGGCAGTTCATTCCCATCATTGGCTGTCTTTAAGGCCAGCCTTACTTGCAGCCTGATCAGTCCCAAGAAGGGTGTTTTTTCTGTACTGTTTGGAACATGTAACAAAATTGCTTATGAAGTTCAGGTAACCTGTTTTCAGTCCTCAGAGTCCTCTCTCCATTTTTTTTTCTTGGTTGCTTATGTTTCTTCAAAGGGTTATGTTAAAATGATACCTATTTCACTATAAAAGTGATAAAGATTCACAGAATATTTGGATAAAACAAAAGTAAAAGCAGGGGCTACAATCCTTCTACCAAATTCTTAGTTATCCCTCGTACATTTCATTTTGTTTGTTTGTTGTTGTTGTTTTTAATATACATAGGGCCATTTTTTAATCAAAGAAAAAATGTGGCTGGGCACAGTGGCTCATGCCTGTAATCCTAACATTTTGGGAGGCCAAGGCGGGTGGATCACCTGAGTTCAGAAGTTCAAGACCAGCCTGGCCAACATGGTGAAACCCTGTCTGTACTAAAAATATAAAAATTAGCCAGGTGTGGTGGCAGGCGCCTGTAATCGCAGCTACTTGGGGGGCTGAGGCAGGAGAATCACTTGAACCCGGGAGGTGGAGGTTGCAGTGAGCCGAGATCACACCATTGTACTCCAGCCTGGGTGACAAGGGCAAGACTTCATCTCAAAAAAAAAAAAAAAAAAATGTAAGGCTGGGCACAATGGCTCACAAATGTAATCCCAATACTTTGGGAGGCCGAGGCAGGAGGATCGTTTATGCCCAGGAGTTTGAGACTGGCCTGGGCAATATAGTGAGACTCTTGCCTCTACAAAAAATTAGCCAAGCATGTTTGTGTACACCTGTAGTCCCAGCTCCTTGGGAGGCTGAGGTGGGAGATTGAGTCTGGGAAGTGGAGGCTGCAGTGAGCCGACATCATGCTGCTATACTTCAGCCTCAGAAACAGAGTAAGGCCCTGTTTCGAAGAAAGGAAAAAATGGAGCCGGGCACAGTAGCTCACACCTATAATCCGAGCATGTTAGGAGGCCAAGGCAGGTGGATCACCTGAGGTAGGAGTTCAAGACCAGCCTGGCCAACATGGCGAAACGCCATCTCTACTAAAAATACAAAAAAATTAGCCAGTCGTGGTGCATGCCTGTAATCCCAGGGCAAAAGATAATATATATATTTTATATGTGTATTATATATATAATATATTTTATATATTTTTTTAGACAAGGTTTTGCTCTGTCACCCAGGCTGCAGTGGCACAATCGTAGCTCACTGCAGCCTCAGACTTCCTGGGCACAAGCAGTCCTCTTGCCTCAGCCTCCTAAAGGATTAGAATTACAGGCATGAGCCACCTGTAATGTAATGAGTCCATGCCTGGACAATTTGTGTTCTAAATGTGTGCTTGACTAAAGTTCTTACCCTATACTAATGTAAACACTGCATAAGCATCATTTTCTTTCTTTCTTTTTTTTTTTAAGACAAAGAAAGAAGTAGAATAAAAGAGAAAAAAGGAAGAAAGAGAAAGAGGGAGAGAGAATGAGAATCTTGCTCTATTGCTCAGGATTTCATTTAAATCTGTGAAATGCTTATGCAGTTACTAAAAAGTGATTTATTTCCTATTATGTGATCACTTTTAGAATAGGTATGATATAATATTGAAAAAAATATATGTTTTGTGGATATGGGGTGGTAGGTTCTGTAAATATTTATTAACTT
>PVKP010027372.1:0-31373 GCA_004027715.1 Plecturocebus donacophilus
TGGACGGACAGTTAGATAGATAGATGGAACATGCACGTGGTTAAAAATGACATACAGCACAGAGATAATTCAGTTTCTTTCCCACCTTTGTATCTCATTTCTCCTACTGAGAGGGAACTATTACCAGATTTTTGTGTATACTTGTAGAGATATTCTGTGCATATGCAAGTACATATTATAATTAGAACTAATTTTTGTGAGTGTGTATGCACCAGGCAGTCTTTTAAGCATTCTACATATGTTATTTCATTTATTCCTTGACAATTTATCTCGAATCTACTTTTCCAATCCTGGAACAATGTGGTAGAAAATGCTCTAAATGAGGGTAAGAACCTGTGTTTGTTTGTTTGTTTATGTATTTATTTATCTGGTCTTCTTTGAATCAGTAAGGGAAAATCATTTCACTTTCTTGGGCTTTTTCTTTGTCTTCATCTATAGCATTCTATACCTGACTAAATTACTGACTTTGTTGTTCAATTCTATAGAGTCGTTTTCAAAAAAATGCAATCTTTTCAGAAGGCCACAAATAAGAGAGATCAAATCTAGGCAGCTTGAGTTGAAGTAGAACTGGAAGAAGGAGTTTTGGGGACTGTTTCAAAACCACTGGACTAGACGATATCTAAAGGTTCCTGTATTATTTTCTTCTTTTCTTATGGATGCTGTAACAAATTACTCCCTGAGCTTTGTGGCTTCAAGTAACATGCATTTATTCTCTTACAGTCCTGAGTGTCAGAAGACCAAAACCAGTTTCAGTGGGTCAAAATCAGGGAGTCAGTAGGGCCAGGCTCCCTCTGTAAGTTCCAAGGGACAATCCATTGCTTTCCCCTTTTTAGCTTCTGGAGCTGTGTTCTTTACTCCTTGGCAAGGCAATGGATTCTTCCCTGGAGCTTCCAGAGCTCCCATTCCTTTGTCATCCAAACCAGCATTATAGCACCTTGTGTCAGTCATCACATTGCCTCCTTCTATGTGAAATGTCCCTCTCCTTCCCTCTTAATGAGGAAACGTTCTTACACTTAGGGCCTGGCAGGATAATCCCCCCACCTCAAGATGCTTAGTCACATTTGTAAAGTCCCTTTTGCCATATAAGGTGACAGTCAGAGGTTCCAGAGACTGCAACATGGATATCTTTGGAGGCCATTGTTTAGCTTAACACAGTCTCCTCTCTACCTCCCCAAAATTCATGTTCATTCTACATGCACATTATGTTCGCCTCACCTCAAATATCCCCAGAAGTCTTAACACATGACACACCAACTCGAGTTGAAAATCTCATCTGTAAATAATCCAAGCTAGGTATGAGACAGAGTCTGGGTACGATCCTTCATGAAGCAAAATTTCTCTTCATCGGTGGCCGTGCGAACTAGAAAAAGAAGTTACCTCTTTTTGATTATAGTGGTGACTCGGACATAAGATAATAGTTACAGGCAGTCACCCTCCCAATGGGAAAAACTGAAAGCAAGCAAAAAGTTGCCAGCCCCAGGCCAACTTGAAATCTAATCAGGTAAACTCCCTTAGGTTTCAAGGCCTGGGAATGTTCCTCTGTGGCTAGAGGCTCTGCCCTCTATGCCTGAGGCTCCACCCTTTAAGTGGACAGAGCCAGCCTCTGTCCTCAGAGTCATCTTTTTGTTTTAAAGAGTAATACATGTTTGCAGCAGAGTACTTTTATCGGCCTGTTTCTTGCCCGTAGAATACTGGAAGTCCAACAGCCTTCTTTTATTTCATCCTCCGTCACTTTAGTTCAAGGTGGCAGTGTTTCTGCTGGCATGGCATTCTTTAAAAGTCTCATGTGTTAAGGATTCTCTCCACTGGACAAGAGGATCCTTCACAGATCTTTCCTGGATAATCTGATCTATATTCCTGGATTCCGTTGAGATGATCGAGGGGATCCACGAGTCACATGCATAATTTCATTTAGCCCTGTAAATATTCTGATCTTTTTGTTCTTTCAAAGCTCTTGCAAAAGATTGTCCAGCCATGTCCTTGGCTTTCTCCTTAGCGCACGTTTTCCTGAGAGTAAATCTCCTAATTTTAGCATTTTGTGCAGTCTGAATAGGCTGAGAATTTCCCACATCTTAAAGTCTTGGATCCTTTTTGCTTAATAGATCTCATCCCTCAATTTCTCTCCTTATTCTTGTGTTATACTATAGGCACCACTAAGAAACCAGGCCACAGCTTCAACATGTTACTAGAAAATCTACTCAAATAAATACTCAGGTTCATCCCTTACAATTTCTGCTTTCCACACACACGTAAGGCACAATTGTGCTGAGCTTTCCGCCACTATGTGACAAAGAATGCCCTGCCTTCCAGTTCCAAAAACATGTTTCTTACTTCTTTCTGAGCCCTCAGCAGCAGTGCCTTTATCACCCATATTGCTGTGATAATTTAGGTACTCTCTAAGACAATAAAGGCTTTCTTTGCTGCACGAATCCCTCCCTTCTGCCACATTCTTTATTGAGACAGAATTCACACAACAAAAAGTTTCCTGTTTTAAAAGGTACAATTCAGTTTTTTTTCCAGTGCACTCACTGTGTTGTGCGATGTTCCCCATAATCTATTTTGATAACATTTCCATCATCCTAAAAAGAAATCCTGTACCTATCAGCCGTCAGATTCCTGCCCCAACCCCCAGTGGTTACTAATCTACATTACCAGAAGCTCCCCTGTGAGCCACTCTCTGTGGCCTAACAGTGGCTTAACCCAGGGATAAGTCCAGCAAGGGAGGTTAGCAAAGCAATGCACTGTGGCTGACCACTGTCTACCTGGTGCTAAAGTGGCGGCTGCCCTCCCAAGGCGAAGACCTTGGCAGCACAGAAAGTAGTTAAGAAGGAAGTTTTTTTTTCTGAGAGGCAAAGTCTCTAGAAGTGTGGGATGATCTCTCTGCATGCGGTACCACGTAAGGACCTCAAATCCCAAGGCTAGAGAGGAGGTAGAGAGCCTTGGTGAATGGAATCTATGTATTGCCAATTTCCTCATGCCAACTTGAGGCTTAAAGAGTGGTTTGGAAGGTTTTGTTTCGATTTCCCAGCTGCAGAATCTTCCACCGCCTGGCTTCTGGGCCTTCAGGGCTAGCTGATCGGCCACCTTATATGCCTGTCCCAAGGTCAGGATGGTCTCCTGAGTCAGATCTTGGGAGGAAACACACCACCACCGAAGTAATTTGGGGGTTTAGAGGCTGTTTCTTCCCTTTCTGATGCCTGTCCTGTGTCACCATGCCCCTATGTAGAGTGCAGGCACAGGCATAATCTGGACCAGAGAGATCATTACACTGGCAATGTGAGCTACAGTTACACCGTCTGTAATTAAATTGCCCCATTTAGTCTTCAAAAGAAGCCCTTGAGATCGGTTGCATTTGATGCCAGTTTTCACAGCTGAGGAATTAGGCACACTGAAAGTTGTACAAGATCATGCAGCTAGTGAGTGACTGAGCCCAGAATCAAATGGAGGCAGTCTTTAACCAGAGCCTCCACTCCTAAACACCCCACTGCCATCAGGCAGGTGGTAAGTTTGGGACACACATAAGGTCCCAATGATGTTGGGAGTGCCAAGAGTTGTCTGGATTCCAGAGCCACAGATCTTTTGGAAAACACCATTTTCCCTGACACTGAACAGCAACATGCACCCTAGTTACCGAGAGGAGAGCAGGGAGCTCTGTGAAAGGTGGATTACAAGGTGGATTGGTTTGCTGGGGCTTCCGTGATAAAGTGTACAAACTGGGTGGCTTAAACAACAAACACGTGTTTTCTCACAGTTGTGGAGGCTAGACATCTGAAATCAAGGTGTCAGCAGCACTGATTCCTTCTGAGAGCTGTGAAGGAACGATCTGTTGCAGACCTCTCTTCTTGGCTTAGAGATGGCTGTGTTCTCCCGATGTCTGTTCACATTATTTTCACTTTGTGCATGTCTTGTACAAATTTCTCCCCTTTTATACGGACACCAGTATGACCTCATCTTAATTAATTACAACTGCAACAACTCTATTTTCTAGTAAAGTAACATTCTGAGGTACTGAAGGCTAGCTCTTCAACACACAAAAGGTTGTTGGGGGCACAATTCAACCTGTAAACAGACAGCATCCTCACTTCATCGGCTCTGTCATTATCGCTCTTCCATCTCACTGTGGACAGTGTATGTAAGGATGTGCTCCCTCTTCAGAGGTCAGTGGCATCCACAAACAGACTGGAGCAGAAACTTGAGGAAAGAAAATCTATTGCCTGGGAGAGCACAGGTACCCCAAAGAAGAAAATTGGAAGGATGCCACATAAAGCATCGGACTGAAGGTTTGATAAATAGGGCGTCCGTGTTGACAAAGGAGGAAGGTTGGGCAAAATCCAGGCCTTGCCTGACCTAGGAGACAACGGTCTAGAAGCTGTCAAACCTGCCACAGAAATGGTGGGCAAGCCCCTTCCTTGCTTTGTGCTTTAATGTCACCGATTGTTATGTACTGAATTGTGGTCCGCCAAAATTCATACATTGAAAGCGTAACCCCCAGTGCTTCACGATGTGGCTGTATTTGAAGGTGGGACATTTAACAAGGTAGTTCGGTTAAAAGGAGGCCATTAGTGTGTGCTTTCATCCAATCTACCTGTTGTCCTTGTAAAAAGAGGCAGTTAGGACATACAGCATTAGAGATGGTAGGGATGCACCCACACACAGGGACTACCATGTGAAGAGGTGGCAAAACGGCAGGCAGCCGTCTGCAAGTGAAGGTGAGAGGCCTCGGAAGAAACCAAACCCACCTGTACCGTGATCTTGGAATTCTGGCCTCTGGAACTGTGAGAAAATTAGTTTCTGTTGTGTAAGGCATCCAGTCTGTGCTACTTTGTTATATGGCACTCCTAGCAAACGAATACACTGTGGATTACCGTGATACAGACTGAATGATAGCTAAGACTTCATGTTCACACTAAGCAATTGCTAAGTGCCAACAAGGTGCTGGCAGAGTGCTGGTGATGAGTCCAGCCTGCAGATGCCCTGCTCAACAGTGACATTCTCCTGGGGGGCAAGCAGTGTCCTGGGATTCCCTGACTACTGGTTTTCCTAAGGGCATGCCTTTATCACCTCCCTCCTCAACCCTTAGAAAGTGTGCCCTCCCACCGTTAAATCACCACCTTTCCTTGATGCAGGTTAGGGTGCTAAGAACACCCAGACACCACTTCTTCCCACTTTAGTCTGTTTTGATGGGGTTGAGGAACAGTGTCTAACCTTGCGTGATCCAAGTTTGAAGTTCCTCCTCTTGGATGTGGCCACTGAAGGGGTGAAGGGGTGAAGGGTTTATATCCAACCACTGGCTTTGTTTAACATGGGGGTTACAGGAGGGTGGGATCATAAGGAGTGCTGCATGGAGGGGAATTCTGAGATCATTAAGGGAATGATGCCATTAAAGCCTCACGAGCAGACTGCTAGGACAAATGGAATCCATATTTGCAAAGATCAGCAGCAATTATGCACTAGGGCTGAGGGCAGGAGTTATTAGCAGGAACCCCAGGGGTAAGGGGGTCAGTTCAGAGGCAAGTTCTGGGACAAGCTGTTAGGAGTGCAGAGTAATACAGAGGACCCAGAGGTATTCTGAGGGAGGCACAAAAGTTAGTTGGAGATGAGGGATGGAAAAGGGCCTGAAGGCTACTCTCCTCCGGAGTTCCTATAGCTGCTTCTGGGCTCATTCCCCACAGAGGCTCCTTGTGAGAAGCACCCCTTGTTGGAGGTGTTTATGAGCCTGATGCCTTTGTACATGATGGGCAGGAAGAGAAGCAACATACAGGGAAAAATGCCTCCTCCCAGAGCTAAGCCCTCACAAATTCCATAGTCTCAGACTCCCTGCCACCATATCCCTAAGCAGAGTGCGCCAGGCCCTGGGGAAATGAGCAGAGAAGCTGTAGCTGGAGCCTCCTGGCTGTGGCTGCTATTTGCTGCCCTGCGTCCTAATCAGCCCTTACTTACACCTCACACTCCTCACTGTTCCACAGATAATCTACCCACAGCTTGGTTCAGGCATCTACAGTGGATGTTGTCCCTCAAAGAATTTTTTGACCAGCGTGGAGCCCAGATACTGTGGAAACAAGAAGTGACGAGGCTTAGGAAGCTCTGCATTGCCACCCCTGGGTGGCCAGCCAGTTCTGGACCATGCCACCGGCAGGTGTTCTCTAGGCAAAAGATCACCAGGAGCACACCTGGAACCAAACATACTTGGGCTTTTGACTCATTGCAGCGAGGAAGAATGTAAACCAGGGAGACCCATGGGGGTCTCCCAATAAGAGGGTGTTAGAGATGACTTATTTTAGGATTTCGGCTTGTGTTAACTGATTTTTGTGGAGGGCTCAAGGAAGTCAAGCTTTGCTCTGGATTGGATTGCTCTTAGGAAGTGGGGATAAATGTAGAAAAACGAGTGGAAACGACAGTGTGCAACTTTAGAGACCGGCCATGGCCCACCACTCTCGCTCTCGCTCATCCCCTGTTCTGGGGGCTTTATCTGCCATGTTGTAAGGATGCTCAAGCAGCTTTTGGCGGGGCCTACGTGGCAAGGAACATAGGTCACATATTTCAAAGTCAGAGTAAATCTGAACTATGTTTCTGTTAGTTGTTTGTTTCAATTCCCTAAGTATTCAGACAGATCTTTGCCTGAAAGGTTTTATGGTAACTCTGTCAGCTAAATTCCCTTCAATTTTTCACAATCAAATGGCACCTGCATCTTCAGGCAGAAGAGCCAGTGGCTCACTCTTTCCAGAATTCAAGGTAGAGCATTTGGAAATGTTAACAGCTTTAACAAACCTCATCATCTAAAGTGTCAGGCCATAGTCTAAAGTGCCAACACTAGCCTGATTTCCCAGCCCACTCTTCTCTCCTGAGCCCCAAACTCTTCTTTACAGCTCTATGTGGCACAGGGTGAGTGTTAGTACCCACCACCCCATACAGGCTGTGATCTGTGAAATGTATGACGATTAGGGCCCTCCAACACGTATATGGACCACTATTAATACACCTCCATCTTCACCAAGCATGAATTCCCTTGTCTCTCATGGCCTCTCTATCTGTGACTTCGTGTGTCTTCAGGGGAGGCATAAACTAAGCATCTTAGTGCAGTGACACCAGGAGCTTTAGTTTCAGCGAGTTCAGAGCAGAGTCAGTTTGCATACAAGGAGACAAGGCTGCAGCCATTGCTGGCTACAAACTCCACTGGGGCCCTAAGTGTGGAGTAAACTGCAAATTCAGAAAAATCACCAGGGAAGAGGTTTGTAAGGCCAGAGGCTCTGAGGTAAAGGAATACACAAGTATGGAGCCATGTTGGTATGTCTGAGGATCAGCCTCTGTGTGGGGACTTCCACACAGAATTTCTCATCAGCACACTGGAAAAATGTTTAACCCCTAACCCTTAGCAGCAGTGTCAATAGGTTGAGGAGAGGAGGGGCAGGGATATTGACCATAAGGAGAAATTCAAAAGGGGCCCATATTATGCTGGGCCCCCATCAGCTCCCTGGGGCTTTCTGTACACCAAGGGCATAAACATTTTACATTTCATACAAATGGTATAATCATCTTAAACTTTAATGGATTCTGCCAAGTGAAACTAAAAATTATAAAAGTTTGACATGAAAACCTACAATACACGAGAAGAACCTGTTTCCTAACACCCTTCCCATAGGAAAAAAGAAAAGTCTATTCCGTGTCCCAGCCTTTGCACTCCGAAAATTTATCTTTTCATTTAATACGTTATCTCAAGTTTTGCATTACAACTTCTGTAGTTAATGTAACTTGGAACATTTTCATGGCATTTTATTTGGCATATTTGCTGCTCTTCATGAGAATTCCAGGTTGACATCATTTTCCTATTCTTCTGTAAAGTTATTTGTGTATCCACGATGTCAATCTCTCATCTGAGATGTATTTGCCAAGCTGTCTTCCCAATTTTTTTCATATATCTTTTACTTTTCTTGCAAGTCATTTATTTATTTTTTAATTATAATAGATTTTTATGAATAAAGAAGTAATATGGTTTCATGTCTTAACAGTTAATGAAGAATGCCTGGAGGTCTTAGAACTCCAGCCTCTGGATTGATCAGTGTTAAAGGGCAGCCCCAGCAGTGGCAGCTCCAGGAGCCAGTACAAAACAGGTTGGTCTTTAGGATGATTCCAGTATTTAAGTCTCTCCTCTCTCTGCTTTCTCTCTCTCTCTCTCTCTCTCTCTCTCTCTCTCTCTCCCTCCCTCCCTCCCTCCCTCTCTCTCCTCTCTCTTTCTCTCTCTCTCCCTCCCTCTCTCTCCTCTCTCTCCCTCTCTCTCTCTCACTGTCTCTCCTAGTATTGTGCCCTATGGCAAGTTATTAATCAGCTCTAACTTTTCCCCTTCTTGTAGGTAGAACAGTGGTAATACCGATTGTGAAAGGTTTCACAAAGATGGAAGGAGATCACATAACAAGTTTTATTCACACAGAAGCAGGTTGGTGACTTTATATATGTCCCTTGGCTCTTCCACAAGCTTTTCCCTGCACAACTGAGCTTGTCCCTGCACACTACAACTTCTCAGGAACCAGGCACATGGTGATTATTGCTGAGTAGGGTATTGATCGTGACTTTTCTTGTGTATAATTCATTTAGTTTCAGACTACAAAAAATATTTCACTATCTCAATTAAAATTACGTTTGCGCCATCTTTGCTGTGACCCCAACCCTGTAATAGCCACTAGCCCCCTCAGCATAGTGTGTAAGGGAGGGGAGGCATAAACTAAGTGTCTTAGTGCAGTGACAGGAGCTTTAGTTTCAGCGAGTGCAGAGCAGGGTCACTATCATAGTCATCTGTGACACAATAAAGAAGAGAATTCCTGAGTTAGGAGATTTCATCATGATTGCACTTTACATTCTTTCAGCATTTGTGAAAAAAGAAACCATTTAGTAAATATTGATTTATTTTTCCAAACATTTTTCACTGAAGAAAACTTAGAAATTGCAGGTCACTGACCACTGATGTCAAGAAAGCTATAGGTGTGTGTGCGTGCATAATGTATGCACGCACACACCCCCATATATGCGGTGGGACATAAATACTCTGTGTGTATTATCTTTTCATACCCAGAAATATATTTACACCACATTTTTGTGATGAAATTCCTAACCCAGAGTCTGTCACAAAATCACAAAAATTGTTTGTCAGTTACTCTTGATGATTTCAAAATTAGTAAATTTGTCTTAAAAATAAATGCAATGGAAAAATATGTCCTTATTAGATGAGTTTTCTTGTATCTTCCTTTCACCCTGTTATATTAAATAAGCAGGCGATCATTGGCCTGAGGCTATTTTCCTACTTTGAGTTCCTAGGTAACAAACTGCAACCTGATTTAGTCTGTAAACAAACTGAAAACCGAACGAGGAGTATAGCAAACAACGGAATCTTAACCAATCACAAGAGGCTCAGCTTCAGCCCATCACAAGCTGCCAACTGATTAGACAATGTCCAAATAAAGCAGATGCCTAGCTGTAACCAATCAAGTTATTTCTGTACTTTGCTTCTATGTTCCCTCTGTAAATACTGCTCAAGCCAAGGAGCAGAGCTCACTGAACCACTTCTGGTACTGAATGATGCCCGATGGATAAATTGTTCTTTGCTCAAATAAACTTTGCTACATTTAATTTGCCTGAAGCTTTTCTTTTAACAATCATTTTGCGCAGCAAGATGTCTGCTCTTGATAATTTAGATTTTATTTTCTAGATATATCTCCATGTGTATAATGATTTAAAGGTAGTTTTGCAGGAGCATATATATACTCGACAAAAGCTGATTTACTGTGTGTGTGTGTATGTTGCTCTTGATGATTTCAAAATTAATAAATCTGTTCTAAAATAAATGCAAAGGAAAATATGTCCTTATTAGATGAATTATATATATATATATAGTGTGCATGTTTATACATATACACACATGTGCACACACACTAATCATTAATTTGCATTTATATTTATATATCTCATTGCCCTTTATACTTTTATCTTTACATTTTATCATGATGTCTACTTCTCTGAACTGTGTCACTCCAGAGTTTGAAAAATAAGGTTTTTTTTGTTTATTGTACTTTAGGTTCTGGGGTACATGTGCAGATCATGCAGGATTGTTGCATAGGTACATACATGGCAAGGTGGTTTGCTGCCTCCAACCCCCCGTCACCTATATCTACCAATTCTCCCCATGTTATCTCTCTCCAAACTCCCCGCCCCTCACTGTCCCTCCTCTAGCCTCCCCCCAACAGACCCCAGTGTGTGATGCTCCCCTCCCTGCATCCCTGTGTTCTCATTGTTCAACACCCACCTATGAGTGAGAACATGCGGTGTTTGATTTTCTGTTCTTGTGTCAGTTTGCTGAGAGTCATGGTTTCCAGATTCATCCGTGTCCCTGCAAAGTACATGAACTCATCCTTTTTTATGGCTGCATAGTATTCCATGGGGTATATGTGCCACATTTTCTTTATCCAGTCTATCATTAATGGGCATTTGGGTTGGTTCCAAGTCTTCGCTGTTGTAAACAGTGCCTCAGTGAACATACGTGTGCGTGTGTCTTTATAATATAAGGATTTATAATCCTTTGGGCGTGTACCCAGTAATGGGATTGCTGGGTCAAATGGTATTTCTATTTCTAGGTCCTTGAGGAATCGCCACACTGTCTTCCACAATGGTTGAACTAATTTACACCCCCACCAACAGTGTAAAAGGGTTCCTGTATCTCTACATCCTCTCCAGCATCTGTTGTCTCCAGATTTTTTAATGATCACCATTCTAACTGGTGTGAGATGGTATCTCGATGTGGTTTTGATTTCCATTTCTCTAATGACCACTGATGATGAGCATTTTTTCACGTGTTTGTTGTCTGCATAAATGTCTTCTTTTGACAAGTGTCTGCTCATGTACTATGCCCCCTTTTTGGCGGGTTGTTAAAACTTTTTTCTTGTAGATTTGGTTAAGTTATTTGTAGATTCTGGATATTAGCCCTTTGTCAGATGGGTAGATTGCAAAAAGTTTTTACCATTCTGTTGGTTGCTGGTTCACTCTAGTGATAGTTTCTTTTGCTGTGCAGAAGCTCTTAAGTTTACTTACATCCCATTTGTCTTAAACAGCTTTTTTTTTTTCATTGCTTTTGGTGTTTTATTCATGGAGTCCTTGCCTATGCCTATGTCCTGAGTGGCATTGCCTAGGTTTTCTTCTATTTGTAACATATTTAAAAGCTTTTCCAGGATCGCAGGTCTAGTTTTAAGTACCCTGGTGTCTACATCATGCCAGAAAGTTACACATAAATCCCCCTCACTTGATGCTGAAGATCATGGTGGAGATGAAATCCTGCCTCCTAGGTCCATAAGCTTGGATATAGGGACACATGGATTGGTGGTGTGTGGAGTTCAGGCAGAAGCACAGGAAAAAAATGACCTCCAAGGAGGGAAGGAAATTAACGTTTACCGAATTACTTTAAGCTAGAGGCACTAGACACGGTATCACTTTTAAGCCAAACACACATTCCATTAACCCCAATTATTCACAAGTGTAGAATTAGATCTAAAGCTTTTTTTCCATTGTGTTCTGAAGTCTTCAAGGCTTTGAAGGCTGGAATCTCCAGTGGTTGAGTAGTCGATACTACACCAATACTCAGTTTTATGTTTTCCACCACGAGTTGCATTATTTTTAAATTTAAAAAAGTCAATGAATAAATTAAAACAATTTTTGCACTGCCAGAAGAAAAAAACTTTAAAAGTGTGAAAAACCATGAGTAAATATTTGTAAACAGTATTACCCACTTAGATCATAATACGCTTGACCACAAAAGACTTATGCTAATCAGTGGAGAATGGGACAAAAGATGTCAACAAATACTTTGCCTATAAAGCAAAATGCTTTTCTAATAAACCTCTGGACACATGCCAAACTGTCCCCGAACCAAACCGAGGGTCGGGCTGCTTATTCTCGAGGCCCAATAACGAGATGCAGATGAACTGGGAGAAAAGGGAGTTTTTATTTCTGTAATTGTTTACAGGGAGAAGGCCTGGAAGTATTGCCAGACCAACTCAGAATTAGAAAGTTTTGCGGAGCTTACATACCTTCTAACCTATAAGTCTACGTGTAAGTGTGCATTCATCAAAAGACATAAGTGATTAGCTTCTTCTAATATATAACTAAGATCTTCCCCTAGAGCGTCAGTACATTTGCTTAATCTAAATGGGTCCCCGTGCTGGGATGATTATCTTTACCTTGTCTCCTGATAAGCCATGGAGGTTTTGGGAGTTCCCTTGGTCCCCAGTAAAGCTTGTTTGTGGAAACCTGGCGAGTTTCTTCAGACCGCGCCCCCCCACGCCCGACCCCATGAAACTTGTTTAACCCTGAACAGGTCCTGTTAACAATTTCTTCATTATCTTGTCGTGCTTTAAGGCCCAGGAAGGCCTAGGCAAAATTCTTGGTGGACCTTTGTTACATTCCAGCCTTTGTATAAGGGCACTGGCTCTTTTAGCTTTTAGTATTTAACTTCACCACTGAGTCAGAACTGAAACAGCTGATATGGGGCCTGCGTTAGTGAGACCTGGCCTGTGACAAAACCACACTTTAATCGAAGAAATGAAAATATGATGTCCAGACAAGTAACGAAGTGAATTTGAAATTACTTATGTGATTGCAAATTTTAAAAAGAGCCTACAAACAAATACTCACAAAAATATTTAGGGTAGTGGTATGCTTTGAATATGTCCTTCAAAGTTCATGTGTTAGAAACTTAATTGCTGTCATAACAATAGTGAGAGGTAGCACCTTTCAGAACAGATTAGGTCGTGAGGGCTCTGCCTTCATGAATGGATTAATGCCATTATTGTGAGAGTGTGTTAGTTACCATGGGAGTGGGTTCCTGATAAAAAGCTAAGTGAGAACCCCATTTTCTCTTTATCTCACACACTCTATCACCATGTGATGCCTTCAGTGGTCCTTGCCGGATACCGGTGCTATGCTCTTGAGACTTCCCAGCCACCAGAACACTGAGCCAAATGAAATTGTCTTCTTCATAAATTTCCCAGTTTGTGCATTCTGTTACAGCAGTAGAAAACAGACTACGGCAGGCACGTAAACGTATTACCCAAAAAGAAACACATCTGAAAATATACACCAATCTTTTTACATTGAATATGTATGGGTCATAGTGATAGGGTCATATAGATGGAAGATGTAGAATGATTTCATCTTGTAAATATACATTTATAATGCTTAGTGTTTTTTGATTAGGAGAATTTCTTGAGAGAAACACTTGAAAACATGTAACAGCAAATTTACAAAGAAATCACATATATATTTTTATTTTAAAGTGTGTTCATTCTATGCTGTTTTTTTTTTTTTAAAGAAAGATTGTAACTCTTGACTTGAGAGTTACACCTATCTGTGTAGGTGTGTGATTTGTATATTACACTTCCATCACTTAGAATGCTCAAACTCTCATGTGCAGATTTATCTTCTGCTGTCTCAGGGGTTGGTTGTCCTCTCTCGGGGCATAGGGACACAAGGAGGGATTGCTGTCAAGGGATGGACAGTTATAGAAATTTCTGGTTGATGCACTGCATATCAGTCCCTCTGATCGCTCCCTCCTCCTTGCAAACTGAGCTGTCCTGAGACTTTTGAGGTTAGAAGTCTGACTCTGACAAACAGGTAGCATTTATGTACATTCAATATTTTAAAAGGAAAGGGTGTGATTATTTTTTTCTACTCTCATTCCAGTGACCACTAAATTATGTTTCCTATTTCCTTTATACTTTCCGCGTCTGTCTCTAATATGCTCTCTCTGAGATGGACTGAACATTTTTTTCTGTCGTTCAGCTACTTTCAGATATTTCTGTTACTTTGTCCTTCCTTAAGAATATGTGATGAGCAAGAGTTTATTAAAACTATGTATGGTGAAATCGTGCCCATCCAATAGAGCTCCGTTCAAATGATGGCAATTTCTTGTAGCATCTGAATGAACCCTGACAAGTTTCTACAACTCATTACATCTCAGCAATCTAAGACAGGCCAAGAAGCTGGTAATTCTGCATATCAGAATCCTGTTTGAGGAGCACATGAAGGAAACAAATGTAATGTAATGCAGCAAACACAGAGCTTGGCAAGCAGCAGGCCCTCAGAGTTCCCCCATGTCTGTAGCTACAAGTACATGTGTTCCAGGTCTGCTGACTATAGTTTGTTCTGCAGGGGTGACTCAACTGGAAACAGCTCCCTGGGTGTTGGTAGCAAACTCAGGGGGCACGAAGAACGGGAAGTAGAGTCTCTTCTGACTCCTAGGGCTCTCCTCACTATGCCCTTCAGGGAAGGAGTTATTTTGAAAACTCCACCTTGCTCATGTGACCCTGACAAGGGTCTGTGGCCTACTCTTGCCTTGTTTGACAGATCCCCTCAATTTTCTCTGAACCCCAGCTCCAAATCTCACAGATTCTCCTCACAAACACCATGTGAAAACAGTGGTGACAGGCCACTTCCCACATGCCACACCATGGACGAATAGGCCAGTGCCAATCCTTGGCCTCAGGACCTCACAGGGCATGAAGGGTTCCGAGACCCTCTCCCACTTCAACCCACAGGACACCCGGCAGCCTCACTTTCAGTTAGAGGTGGTAGGTGGCGAGGGCCCAGGCTGACTGTTTTCCATTGTCTTGAGGATGAGGGCCAAGTGAATCCTGAGATACCTGTCTTAGTCCATTTTCTGCTGCTATAGGAGAACACCCAAGACTCGCTATATTAGTCCGTTCTCACACTGCTATAAAAATGCTACCTGAGACTGGGTAATTTATAAACAGAAGAGGTTCAATTGACTCACAGTTCCACATGGCTGGGGAGGCCTCAGGAAACGAAGGATCATGCCAGAAGGCAAAGGGGAAGCAAGGCATCTCTTACCTGGCAGCAGTCAAGAGGAAGAGAGAGAGAGACAGAGACAGAGACAGAGAGACAGAGAGAGACAGAGCGAGACGGCGCCACACTTTAAAACCGTCAGCTCTCGCAAGAACTCCGTCACTATCATGAGAAGAGCACGCGGAAAACCTCCCTCATGATCCAGTTACTTCCCACCAGGTCCCTCCCTCCACACGTGAGGATTACGATTCAAGATGAGACTTGGGTGGGGGCACAGAGCCAAACTGTATCACTGGGTGATTTATAAAGAACAGCAATTTATATCTTACGGTTCTGGAGGCTGGGAAGTTCAAGGAAGGGTCTTGCATCTGATGAGAGCCTTCTTGCTGTGTCACCTAATAACAGAAGGTGGGAAGGTTAGAGAGCACAAGTGAGAGAGAGCACGAGATCAAACTCATAGACTCAAGCCCTTTTATAATTGGCATTAATCCTTTCATGAGGGTGCAACCCTCATAACCTAAACACCTTCCATTAGGCCCAACCTCTCAACAGTGTTGCACTGGGGATTAAGTTTCCAACACATGGTTTTTCGGGGACACATTCAAACCAACCATTGCATCCTGCCCCTGGCCCCCAAATTTATGTCCTTATCACATGCAAAATACATTCATTCCATCCCAGTAGCCCCAAAGTCTTGACTCACTCCAGCACCCAAAGTCCAGAGTCTCATCTACATCAGAGATGGTTGAGACTCAAGGCAGGATCCAGAGTGAGGCAAATTTCCTCTAGCTGTGAGTCTGTGAAATCAAAACAAGTTGTCTATTCCCAAAATACAATGGTGGGACAGGCATCGGATAGATATTCTCATTCCAAGAGGGAGAGATAAGCAAGAGAAAAGGCATAACTGGTGCTAAGAAAGTCCAAAACCCGTCAGAGCAAACAACATTAAATGTTGAGGCTTGAGAATAATGTTTCTTAGCTCCAAGTTCTGCCTTCTGGGCACACTGGGGCAGGGATTGAGTCCCCAAATTCTCAGGCAGCCATGCCTCTATGGCTTTGCTGGGCTCAGTCCACCCAGCAGCTCTCACAGGTTGGAGTCTTGTTCCTCCAGCTCTCCCAGTGTAGCATTAAACGCCAGTAGTGCTACAATTCTGGGATCTTGGTATCAGTCCAGCTCCCACGCCTCTACTAGATGTGACCCGAATCGAGACTCCCTGTGACTGACTTGTTCCCACAGCCCTATCAGGTACTGTTCTGGTTGGGGCTCTCTCTGGCAGTTGTGCCCCTGTGTCAGGTCTCTACATGGGCCCTCAGGCTGGCTGCAACATTCTGTGAAATCTAGGTGGAGGCTGTCACAGATCCATAGTTTGTGAATGCTGCATACCTGCAGAATTAGCACCATTTGGATGCTGCCAAGGTCCACCACTTGAGCCTTCCAGACCGGCAGCCTTTTCAGCACCTGGGCCCCCTTGAACTATGGCTGGGACAGCTGAGGAGTGCTGCATGAAGGTGCGGGGAGCAGGCACTAAACGCAGCACCGGGCAGCAGATGTTGAGGTCTTGTGGGTGCCTCTCTGGAAACTTTGCCTTTGGGCTCTGCTCTGAGCATGTGAGTGGAGGAGCAGCCTGGAAAAACTCTGAAATGCCGTAAGGGCCTTTCTCCGGTGGTCTTTGTCTTACTGAGTGGCGCCTGTTCCCCTTCTGTCCCTGGTAATCTCATCAGCAAAGTGGTCAGTTGGCCATGCCTTTAGTTTGCACTCCTAAATGTGCCTTTTCATTCTTTACATGGCTAGAGTGAAGTTTTTCAAAATATTCACCTTCTTCCTCTCTTTTAATTTACGCATTCCTTCTTTAAAGCATTTCTCTTTTCTCTCGCTTTTGTCTAAGTGGCCGAACAAAGTCACGCAGTACCTTGAATGTTTTGCTGTCTAGTTATTTTTACTGCCAGATAGCCTAGTTCCTTACCCTTAACTTCTTTTAATTATTTTTCATTTTTACTTTTTTGTGAGTACATAGTAGGTATATATATTTATGGGCCATATGAGATATATTGGTACAGGCATGTAATGTGTATTAATCACATCACATCCCCTCAAGCATTTGTCATGTGTGTTACAAACAATCCAATTATATCCTTTTCGGTACTTTAAAATGCACAATTCAACTATTATTGGCTTTAGGCAACGTGCTGTGATATCAGATACTAGACCTTATTCATTCTATTTTTTTTTTGTATCCATTAATCATCCCCACCTGCCCCCTGCCCCTACACTACCCTTCCCAGACTCTGGTAACCATCCTTCTACTTCCTGTGTCCACGAGATCAATTGTTTTGATTTTCAGGTCCTACAAATAAGCGAGAAGATGCGATGTTTGTCTATCTGTGCCTGGCTTATTTCGCTCAACATAAATACATCTCCAATTCCATCCATGTTGTTGCAGATGACTGGATCTCATTCTTTTTATGACTAGTACTCCATTGGGCGTATGTACCACATTTTCTTTACCCATTCATATGTTGATGGACACTTAGGTTGCTTCCAGATGTTGCTATTGTAAACAGCACTGCAACAAACTGGAGTGCAGATACTTCTTCCATATACTGATTTCCTTTCTTTTGGGTATATACTCAGCAGTTGGATTGGTGGATCATACAGTAGCTCAAATTGTATTCTTTTTAGGAACTGGCAAAGTGTTCTCCATAGTGATTGTACTAATTTACATTCCCACCAACAGTGTACAGTTCCCTTTTCTTCACACCCTCACCAGAAGTTCTTATTGCCAGTCTTTTGGATATAAGCCACTTTAACTGGGGTAAGAAGACATCTCACTGTGGTTGTGATTTGCATTGCTCTGAAGATCAGTGATATTGAGTACCTCTTCATCTGCTTGTTTGCCATTTGTACGTCTTCTTCTGAGAAATGTGTATTCAAATCTTTTTCCCATTCTTTAATCAGATCATTAGATTTTCTCCAATTCAGTTGTTTGAGCTCCGTATCTATTACACTGGTTATTAATCCCTTGTCAGATGGGTAGTTTGCAAATATTCTTTCCCATTTTGTGGGTTGTGTCTTCACTTTGGTGATTGTTTCCTTTGCTGTGCAGAAGCTTTTTAACTAGTCGTGTTCCCACTTGTCCAGTTTTACTTTGGGTGCCAGTGTATTACTCCAGAAATTTTTGCCGAGAACAATGTCCTGGAGCATTTTCCCGGTGTTTTCCTGTAGTACTTTCATAGGCTGACGTCTCAGATGTACGTCTTTAAGCCATTCTGATTTGACTTTTATATAAGACGAAAGATGCGGGTCAAGTTTCATTCTTCTCCATAAGGACATCCAGTTTTTCCAGCACCACTTATTAAAGAGACTGTCCTTTTCCCAATGTATGTTCTTGGCACCTTTGTCGAAAAAGAGTTCACTGCAGGTGTGCAGATTTGTTCCTGGGTTCTCTGTTCTGTCTCACTTGTCTGTGGGTCTGTTTTAATGCCAGTTCCATGCTGATTTGGTTACTGTAGCTCTGTAGTATAATTTGAAGTCAGGTAATGTGATTCCTCCAGTGTTGTTCTTTTTTGCTCAGGATAGCCTTGGCTACTCCGGGTCTTTTGTACTACTATATACATTTTAGGATTGCTTTTGCTATTTCTGTAAAGAACGTCACTGGTGTTCTTGTAGGGATTTGTAGATTGCTTTGGGTATTACAGGCATCTAAACAACATTGATTCCTCCAATCCATGAATGTGGGATAACTTTCCACTATTGTGTCCTCTTTGATTTCTTTCATGAATGTTTTGTAATTTTCATTGTGGAGATCTTTCACTTCTTTGGTTAATTCTGAGATATTTAATTTTATTTTTGTCTATTGTGAGATTAATTTTGATTTCTTTTTCAGAGTGTTCCCTGTTGGCATATAGAAATGCTACTAATTTTGTAGGTTGATTTTGTGTCCTGCAACTTTACTGAATTGTTTGATCAATTCTAATAGTGTTCTGGTGGAATCTTAAGGTTTTTCTAAATATAAGATCATATCATCAGCAAAGATAGTTTGGCTTCTTCCTTTTCCAGTGTGGATGTCCTTTACTTCTTTCTCTTATCTGATTGCTCTAGCAAAGACTTCCCGTATTATACTGAGTAACAGTGGTGAATGTGGATATCCTTGTCATGTTCCAGATCTTAGAGGAAAGGCTTTCACTTTCTCCCCATTCAGTATGATACTAGCTGTGACTCTGTTGTATATGGCTTTTTATTATGTTGAGGTATGCTCTTTCTATACCCAG
Source organism: Plecturocebus donacophilus (assembly GCA_004027715.1). Classification (NCBI taxonomy): domain Eukaryota; kingdom Metazoa; phylum Chordata; class Mammalia; order Primates; family Pitheciidae; genus Plecturocebus; species Plecturocebus donacophilus. The sequence goes on from PVKP010027372.1 coordinate 19,108, forward strand.
TTTGTTGAGGGTTTTTATCAGGAAGGAATGTTGAATTTAATCAAATGGGTTTTCAGCATCAATTGAAATAATGATACGGCTTTTATCTTTCATTCTGTTGATGTGGTGTGTCACATTGAGTTGCATATGTTGAACCGTCCTCGCATCCCAGGGATAAATCCCACCTGGTCATGATCAATGATCTTTCTGATGTATTGGTGAGTTGGGTCTGCTAGTATTTTATTGAGGATTTTTGCATCGATATTCATCAGAGATAGTGGCCTGTAGTGAGAAGTCATTGTAAGAAGATGCCTGAGAATGGATACTTCGTCAGTGTAATGGTTTTAATATGCGCCTTCCCTATTCTTCAGAAAATAGTCTCCTTTCTCATTTACTTTAGAATGTCACAACCCCCAACCTATGGAATTAATTAAACAGAGAAACACTTCCAATACACTATTTCACATTCAGAAGGTTTCACAGTCTTTCACTGTCAAACCTTGTTAGCAAAGCTAGGACAACGGACTCAAAGCGGGCAAAAAGTTTACCAGTATCTTCCACAGGGATGTTATTTTCATTCATAGATTCCATCCTCAAGTCAGGCCAGACATTTCAGACTCTGACTTGTAAAAAAATCTTGGGTAGGGAAAACATCAGTTTGCAACTAGTGTTTGGTCACGGCTGAGATAAACGAATATTTAAAAAATAAATAAATAAATATGTCTCAGAGAGTTAAATAGGGATACTTGGAAACATGAAAGCCTAGGAAATGAATTTAATATGGCAGATTTTATTGAGAATGCATCATGAGTCATAGGAGTTCAGAAATCAGGAAGTTCTGGGAGAAGCAAAATATCACAAAGGCAAATTTATTGCTATATTTACTAATCAAGGGACTGCTTGCTCTCCAACCCAATAGATGATCAAGAGATGGGCGGATCTTGGTAGGCCCACCAGAGATGTCAAAATAAAATTCTCAAAAATAAACATCCTAGAGATCTCCAGTTCTGGCCAAGCTAGAATTTGCCCTTTCCTCCCACATGGTCCCTCTACACCAGAACACCCTGAATATAACAGCAAACCAGCAAAGGGAACTCTGAAACGTAGAAAGGAGAAAGCAGACTGACTTGTGCTCTCAGGACTCGAGCAAGAACACAGGCAGTGTATTCTCTTGGTTTTTCTATTTCCACGCAGTGCCACAGAGAGGGCACCACAGACCCCTCCAGTCCAGAACCACTGACAATGGAAGACACAAAGCAACCAAGAAAAGCCTATTTCTTCAGCCAAAAGACCAGAGAAGACATGATCTAAAAACTGAAATTACCTTTGTGACAAATTCCCCTCCCCTACGCCAGACAAGCAACAGTGGAAAAACCTTACCTCCCCGACCCCCCAAGGTTTCAGGGAACAAGAAAGAAACTTGTCTTCTATCCTGCCTCTCTCAAGCAGATGGTGATGATCCCATTCACCTGTCAGGGTAATGTCAATGGTGTCGAGCAGCAAGATGAGCCTTCACCTTCACCTGACATCAATAACACTGAACAAGGCAGTCCATGCTGGGACTAGTAAGCACTCCATTGATCCTCATCTCTGGTGTCAGTGATGTCCAGTGGAAACGTGAACCTTTACATGCATCCAAACTCAATCAAGTGGTGTGAGGTGGGGCTAATAGACAATCTGCTTCCCCCTGCTGGCCTTCTGTGCCAGCTAGGCCTTATGGAGAGCTATGCCTCCTCTTCCACCCATCTTCAAGATGGAATCAAGTGGTGGAAGGCAGGATTTGTTGGCACTCTCTTTTCCCACTCCTTCCCCTGATGTTCTCAGAGACGAGTGGGGAGCTAGGCTTCTGCCCATCACACTGCAGCAACAGAATATTGAGTCAGCCATCCAGTTGCCCTTTCCCTGAAGCCTAGCAAATAACTGTGCCTACCCTCCCCCACCCCACCTCTGAGGTAAGGAAGTGATGTGAATTGGTGCCCCCTTTTTTTATTGGAAATGTGTCAGTGGGGCTAGGGTAAAAGTTCAGCTCCCACCGCAGCCATCTGTAAAGAGGCAAGGTGAACCAGCAATCTTCTGTGCTAGGATGGTGTCAGAACAGGAATCTGAACATATAACCTTATAATATGATGGGACCGCCATCATATATGTGGTCTATCATTGACCAAAAAGTCATTATGTGGTGCATAACTGTATATGAACTACCTTAATGAAATGCCATCAACAGCCTTATGAGCTTGAATTTATTACTATTCCCAGTTTAAAGATGGATAATAAAACCTCAGAAGTGTTTACCTGGCCAAGGTTATTTAGCTACAGAGTGGCAATGACATGGATTCAGTCCTAAGACAGCTGATGCTCATTACGCCATCTACTGAAAGATGACGCTGTACTGCAAAAATTAAAACAGACACAGCTGATCTGCATCTTTACCTGTAATTAGAGTAATAGAAAACAACAAAACGTAAAAACAACACAGTGACACGCTAACTGTCTTGAAGAAAAGTACCACGTCTGATAATGCGATCAGAGATGTACGCTAAGTAAGCAAGGCCGCTGTAGGGATACCTTAGCCCAGGTTGTTACAGAAAAACACAGAGTGGTATGGGAGTATGCTTGCTGAGATAGTGTTAGAGCAATAAAAAGGAGGCTAGTGTGGCTGGAGAAAAATCCATTTATTTATTAATTCATTTATTCATTCAAATTATCCAGTGAAGCAGGCATTGTTATAGGAACTTAGGATACATTAATGAGCAATAGACAAAGATATTCGCCCTTCTGGAATTTGTATTTTTCCACTATGGGAGACAGACAATGAAAAACTAAAACAGCATATGAGTAAAACATATCGTATTCCAAAAGATGACTGTGGGGAAAAGAAAATCAAATAGGCAAGAAATGGAATCAGGAGTGTGGGCTGAGGGTTGGACATGCAAACAAATATTGGCTGCCTTGTAATTGATAGCATTGTTAGATGGGTGGAAGTTTTCTCCTTTGTGCCGCCTTTGTCAGGTGCCAGTGTAGATGCTACATTGGCTTCACTGCAGAAGACAAACACATTTTTCCTATCATTGGTCAGGACTCAGTTCTTTCTTTAACATATCAGAGAACCAGGGACACTAATATCTGACAGCCTTTTGCCATCAAGTGGCCACGCAGTTTTTAAGTAATCATCCCCTGCTACATGTCCACTAACTTTGGACTTTGCTTTTTTTTCTCTTTTTTTGAGACAAAGTCTTGCTCTGTCACCAGGCAGCTGGATGGAGTGCAGTGGCACAATCTCGGCTCACTGCAATCTCCACCTCCCGCGTTCCAGCGATTCTCCTGCTGCAGCCTCCCGAGTAGCTGGCGCCACAGGCACGTGCCACCATGCTCAGCTAATTTTTGTATTTTTAGTAGAGATGGGGTTTCCCCATGTTGGCCGGGATGGTCTCGATCTCTTGACCTCGTGATCCACCCGCCTTGGCCTCCCAACGTGCTGGGATTACAGGTGCGAGCCACCGTGCCCGGCCTAAATTTGGACTTTTAACTGTCCGTGTTGAGGCGTGGACTGGTAGAAACCCTCTCTGGAGCCGGACACGGTGGCTCACGCCTGTAATCCCAGCACGTTGGGAGGCCGAGACGGGCGGATCACATGAGGTCCGGAGTTTGAGACTAGCTTGGCTAATAAGGTGAAACCCCATCTCTACTGAAAATACAGAAATCAGTAGGGTATGGTGGCAGGTGCCTTTAATGTTAGCTACAGGAGAATTGCTTTAACCCCAGAGGCTGAGATTGCAGTGAGCCTGGATCCCGCCAATGCACTCCAGTCTGGGAGACAGAGTGAGACTCCATTAAAAAAAAAAAAGAAAGAAAAGAAAAGAAAAGAAAAGAAAAGAAACCCTGGCTGGCCAGTGCTGGGGGTCATATGCAATGACATTGTGGCTCACTTTTTACCTAAGATGATCTCAGCAGGTGGAGCAGGCTTATAATCAGAACACCTCCCTTTCCACCTCACTCCCTCCCACCCCCCTGTCCCACCACCCTTCCCGCCCCTCACCCTCCCCACCCTTGCCTTCTCTCCCCTCCTTCCCTGTTCCCCCTCCCTCCAGCTCCAGGAAGGGGAGGGGCAGGAATCTAGCCTCATTCCTCACCCATGGAGCTGATAAGTCAAAGGAGGTCACCTCACCAAGCTGAGCCAATTGAAGTTCTCTCCCCACTGCTTTGAGAAGGAACTGTTGAGACGCTGGGCCCCACCCACAGGATTGGGTCTTGTTTATGGCAAGATTTTTAAGGAAGTGTAGCTCCCAAGATGGTTCCAAGTCTTCTTCCAACTAGGTGAATTACACCAGTATCTTTTCTACAAATTTTCTGTAAATTAGGCCTACTTTGGCCTACATTACCTAGGGTCAAGGTTTAGGGATTAACAGGAAAGGCAAATCCTGCTGGACTGCTCAGTGGTCCACTCTCCACTCCACTCTCTATGTATCCCTTATCCGCAGGTGTGATTAGCTTCAATTGTATGGCTAATCACTTGATGCTCTCTCTTTACAATTCTTCAGGCAGGTTTTCTCTTCTTCTTCATAAAGTTCTACTTCTCTTTTGCATCTCAGTTTTGTTTATGGTTAATTTTGATATGTTGGGCTTTGAATTATAAATATTGGATTGTATAGATGTTTTCCTTTCTATTGTATTTCATTCTTTTTTTATTATACTTTAAGTTTGGGGGTACATGTGCAGAACGCGCAGGTTTGTTACATACGTATACACGTGCCTTGGTGGTTTGTTGCACCCATCAACCGTCCTCTACATTAGGTATTTCTCTTAATGCTAGCCTTCCCCTAGCCCCCCACCCCCTGACAGGCCCTGGTGTGTGATGTTCCCCTCCCTGTGTCCATGTGTTGTCATTGTTCAACTCCCACTTACGAGTGAGAACATGTGGTGTTTGCTTTTCTGTTCTTGTGTCAGTTTGCTGAGAATGATGGTTTCCAGCTTCATGCATGTCCCTGCAAAGGATGTGGACTCGTCTTCTTTTTATGGCTGCATGGTATTCCATGGTGTATGTGTGCCTCATTTTCTTTAACCAGTCTATTATTGATGGGCATTTGGTGTAGATGTGGGGTGTATATCTGAGGCATTTGGATTGGTTCCAAGTCTTTGCTACTGTGAACAGTGCCACAATAAACGTGTGTGCATGTGTCTTTATACTAGAATGATTTATAATCCTTTGGGTACATACCCAGTAATGGGATTGCTGGGTAAAGTGGTATTTCTAGGTCAAGTGGTATTTCTAGTTCTGGATCCTTGAGGAATCACCACACTATCTTTCACAATGGTTGAACTAATATACACTCCCGCCAACAGTGTAAAAGCGTTCCTGTTTCTCCACATCCTCTCCAGCATCTGTTGTTTCCTGACTTTTTAATGATTGCCATTCTAACTGGCATGAGGTGGTATCTCATTGTGGTTTTGATCTGCATTTCTCTAATGATCAGTGATGATGAGCTTTTTTTCCATAGGTTTGTCGGCTGCCTAAATGTCTTCTTTTGAAAAGTGTCTGTTCATATCCTTTGCCCAGTTTTTGATGTTTTTTTTGTTTGTTTGTTTGTTTGTTTGCCTTGCAGATTTGTTTAAGTTCTTTGTAGATTCTGGATATTAGCACTTTGTTGGATGGGTGGATTCCAAAACTTTTCTTTCATTCTGTAGATTGCCTGTTCATTCTGATGATAGTTTCTTTTGCTGTGCAGAAGCTCTCTAGTTTAGATCCCATTTGTTAATTTGGGCTTTTGTTGCCATTGCTTTTGGTGTTTTAGTCATGAAGTCTTTGTCCATGCCTATGTCCTGAATGGTATTGGCTAGGTTTTCTTCTAGGGTATTTATAGTTTTAGGTCTTATGTTTAAGTCTCTAATCCATATGGAGTTAATTCTTAGTATAAGGTGTAAGGAAGGGATCCAGTTTAAGCTTTCTGCATATGGTTAGCCAGTTTCCACAACACCATTTATTAAATAGGGAATCCTTTCCCCATTGCTAGTTTGTGTCAAGTTTGTCAAAGATCAGGTGGTTGTAGATGTGGGGTGCTATATCTGAGGCCTCTGTTCTGTTCCATTGGTCTGTATATCTGTTTTGATACCAGTATCACGCTGCTTTGATTACTGTAGCCGTGTAGTATCATTTGAAATCGTGTAGTGTGATGCCTTCAGCTTTGTTCTTTTTGTTTTGGATTGTCTTGACTATGCGGGCTCTGTTTTGGTTCCATATGAAATGTAAGGTTTTTTTTTCTCCCAATTCTGTAAAGAAAGTCAATGGTAGCTTGATGGGGATAGCATTGAATCTATAAACTACTTTGGACAGTGTGGTCATTTTCATGATATTGCTTCTTCCTAACCATGAGCATGGAATGTTTTTTCCATCTCTTTGTGCCTTATTTCCCTGAGCGGTGGTTTGTAGTTCTCCTTGAAGAGGTCCTTCACATCCCTTGTTAGTTAGTTGTGTACTAGGGTATTTTATTCTCTTTGTATCAATTGTGAATGGGAGTTCACTCATGATTTGGCTCTCTGTTTGTCTGTTATTGGTGTATAGGAATGCTTGTGATTTTTGCACATTGATTTTGTATCCTGAGACTTTGCTGAAGTTGCTTAACAGCTTAAGGAGATTTGGGGCTGAGACAATGAGTTCTTCTAAATATGCAATCATGTCATCTGCAAATAGAAACAATTTGACTTCCTCTTTTCCTAATTGAGTATCCTTTATTTCTTTCTCTTGCCTGATTGCCCTGGGCAGAACTTCCAATACTATGTTGAATAGGGGTGGTGAGACAGGACCTCCCTGTGTTGTGCTGGTTTTCAAAGGGAATGCTTTCAGTTTTTGCCCATTCTGTATGATATTGGCTGTGGGTTTGTCATAAATAGCTCTTATTATTTTGAGATATGTTCCATCTGTACCCAGTTTATTGAGAGTTTTTCGCATAAAGGGCTGTTGAATTTTGTCGGGCCTTCTCTGCGTCTATTGAGATAATCATGTGTTTTTTGCCTTTGGTTCTGTTTACGTGATGGATTATGTTTGTAGATTTGCCTATGTTGAACCTGCCTTGCGTCCCAGGGATGAAGCCTACTTGATTGTGAGGGATAAGCTGTTTGATGTGCTGTTGGATTCGGTTTGCCAGTATTTTATTGGCAGAAGACAAGAAACAGCTTAGACCAGAGTAGAACCGAAGGAGATAGGGACACAAAAAAACCTTCAAAAAAATCAATGAATCCAGGAACTGGTTTCTTGAAAAGATCAAGAAAATAGATAGACGGCCATCCAGAGTAATAAAGAAGAAAAGGGAGAAGAACCAAATAGATGAAATAAAAAATAATAAAGGTGGCCTCATCACTGATCCCACAGAAATACAAACTACCATCAGAGAACACTATAAACACCTCTATGCAAATAAACCAGTACATCTAGAAGAAATTGATAACTTCCTGGACACTTACACTCTCCCAAGACTAAACCAGGAAGAAGTGGAATCTCTTTATAGACCAATAGCAAGGTCTAAAATTGAGGCAGCAATTAATAACCTACCAAGCAAAAAAAGTCCAGGACCAGACAGGTTCACAGCCGAATTCTACCAAATGTACAAAGGAGAGCTGGTACCATACCTTCTGAAACTTTTCCAAACCATAGAAAAAGGGAATCCTCCCTAACTCATTTTATGAGACCAACATCATCCTGATACCAAAACCTGGCAGAGACACAACTAAAAAACAAAATTTCAGGCCAATATCCATGATGAACATTGATGTGAAAATCCTCAATAGAATACTTAGTGACTTCTTTTACTGTTTCAGTTGATTTACCACTGTTTCTACAGGGTTTTTCAGGTATACTATAGTATCATCTGCACATAGAGATGGCTTTACTTCTTTTATACAATGTAAGTTTTATTGTGTATATCTAACGTATACAACATGATGTTATGGGACACATATAAATAGTAAAACAATCATTATAGTGGAGCAAATTAACATACCCATTATGTCACATAGTTACCCATTTTTGGTTTCGGTAGCAGAGGGTGCTAAAATCTATTCATTTAGCAGAAATGCCACATCGTATTTAACAGTACAATTGTATTAACTGTATTCTGCATGTTGTACACTAGATCTCTAGTCTCTTTCATCCTACACATGTGCTACTTTGTATCCTCTGACCTACATCTCCTCCTTTCCTCCTCCCACTCCTTCTGCCCCACCCTGACCCTGGTAATCACGGCTTTATTCTCTGCTTCTGCATATTTGAGTTTTATTTTACTTTTATTTTTTAAGTTTCCACATATAAGTGAGATCATGCAATATTTCTCTTTCTGTATCTGGCTTATTTCACTTAGCGTAATGCCCTCCAGGTTCATCCATGTTTTGGCAAGTGGCAAGATCTCCTTTTAAAAGTGTAAATATACAACACATTTTCTGTATCCATCTGTCCCTTCATGGACACCTAGGTTGTTTCTGTATCTTGGCTTTGTAAGGCCGGTTGCCTTGCTGGGAGCTCGGACGCACCCCGCCCCCCACCTCCTTTTTTCCCTTTTACAAGCCCCTAGCAAGCTCAGACATGCTCGGGCATGTTCTCCTCTCCCTTGCTCGCACAGCCTGGTCTTCTCTTAAAGAGCCCAGTATGCAAACAAGGTGCTGCAACCATAGCTTCTTAATAACCAATAGCAGCTAAGTCTTAACAACCAGTAGCAGCTGAGTCTTAACAACCAATAGCAGCCGAGTCTTAACAACCAATGGCAGTCGAGTCTTAACAACCAATAGCAGGCAAGTAATTCCAACCAACAACCTAGGTCAAGGCTTGTAACTTACCCAATAGCAGTCTTGCTCTCCCACAACCAATCGAGCTGTTTCACACCCTATAAAACCCCCTGTCTAAGAGGAGTCCGCGAGACTTCTCCGGCCCCTCCTGTCCGGACCACAGAACCTCACCCGGGAGCCTGAATAAATTCCCTTGCATTGGATTATTTTGGCGCTGGCCTCAGTTTCTTCGTTTTATCCTCGGAAACAAACCTTACAGGCTTGTGATTATTTCTGCAGTGAACATGGGAGTTCAGGTACTTTTAAAAGATCAACTACGTTTGAAAGGTGGTTATTTTATTTCCTTTGAGTAGATACCCAGAAAAGGAGTTGCTGAGTCATACAATAGTTCTATTTTTCACAACCACATTTTTTTCTAAAATAGAAAAATGTAGGACTACCATTTTATTTCTAAAACAGAATTAAAAAAATCTATTTCTTTAGGCACCTCCATACTGTTTTCCATAATGGTTGCCCCAATCTATATTCCCATCCACAGTGTACGAGGGTTCCCTTTTCTCCACACCCACAGCAATGTGTGTTATCTCTCGGCTTTTTGATGATTGCTATCCTAATGGCTGTAAGGTGTTGCCTCATAGTAGCATTTTCCTGATGATCAATGATGTTGAGTACCTTTTCATATAACTGTTAGTCATTTTGTATGTCTTCTTTGGAGAAATATGTATTCAGGCCCTCTGCCCATTGTTTAAATTGGATTGTTTTTCTGCTATAGAGTTGTATGATTTCCTTATAAAATTAGGATATTAACCCCTTTTTCATATATACGGTTCGCAATTATTTTTCCCATGTGAAAGTTGCCATTTCACGTTGTTGATTCTTTCCTTTGCTGTGCTTTTTAGTTCTTGAAATGCATTCCGATGAGAATGATTGATTTCTCTAGTCAATTGACTATAAGACTTGTAATACAAGACTGAATAAGTGCGAGGTAGTAGGCACACATTCCTTGTTCCTGATCCCCAGGGAAAGCTTTGAGTGCCCCCCCACCCCGACCCCACTAAATAAGTTACTAGCATTCAGACTTAGGTATATATGTTTTTATCATGTTAAGAAAGCATCCTGCGACCCCTATTTTCTTGAGGCTTTTCTGTTTTTTAACACAAAGAGGTGTTGAATTTTCCAAAGGCTTTTCCAGCATCTCTGGTGATAACCATATGATATTTGTCTTTAATTGTATTAATATGGTGGATGATATCAAGGTACTTTCTAATATCTAACCAACCTGTATTGATGGGAAAAATCCTACTTTGCCAAAGTATATTATGATTTTTTAAACGTGTTGTTGGATGTTGTTCACTAATATTTTATCTAGCTCTTTTGCATCTACACTTGTCTCCCCATGTCACACTTGCTTCATCAAGGGAGTTATGAAAATTTCCTTTTTAATGCTGTTGAATAATTTATATAACATTGGTACTCTGGTATACTATCTGATCTCTGAAGTTTATTAGAATTCACCTGTAATAGCATGTGAGCCAGGTGCTCCGTGGGAGTCATTCCTTAATAAATTTTTCTATGAAAGTTGGCCAATTTAAGTATTCCAGCATCAGAGTAAAAATGTTGATAATCTGTTTTTCCTAGGAAATTATCAATTTCATGCGTATTTTAAAATTTATTTGCATACAGCCTTCAAAAGTAACCTCATTTTTTTCTGTTTAAATGATTATCGTTTGTCATTTCCTATTTTGTGTATTTGTGCTCTCTCCCTTTCTTCTTTCATTAATCTAGCTAGTGCGTTTGTCCATTAAAAAGAAACAGGATTTTGATCTAATAAATATACACATATTGATTTCCTACTGTGTATCTTGTCAATTTCAGCTCGTTCATTCATTCATTCATTTATTTTAGTGGCTGAGTCTCCCTGGATAACTCAGTCTGGAGTACAGCAGCACGATCATAGCTCACTGCAGCCTCCAGGTCTTGGTCTCAGGCTATCTTCCCACCTCCGCCTCCTGAGTAAGTAGGACTACAGGCATGTTCCATCACACCCAACTAATGAATTATCATTATTATTATTATTTTTGCAGAGGCAGGGTCTCCTTATGCTGCCCAGGCTGGTGTCAATCTCATGGCCTCAAGTGATCCTGCCACCTCAGCCTCTCAAAGTGATGGGATTACAGGTGTGAGCCACCAAGCCTGGCAATTTCTGCTTTTATATTATTTATTTATTTGTGTTTCTTTTGGATTCCCTGGTTGTTCTTTTATTAGATTTTTGAGGCAATGCTTTAATTTATTTAATTTTATTCTTTCATTTTTACTGATCAGAGTATTTAGCGGTCTGAATCTGCCTCCAATCACTGCTTTAAATATCTTCTGCAGATTCTCTTACATAAGCGCTCATTGTCACTCTTCTTAAATATTTCTGTAACTTCAGTTTTTATCTCCCTTTTATCTCAACATTTGCTTAACAGAAGGCTTAAACATTTTTTTTCCAGGTAGAAGACCTTTTCTGATTTCAGTTTCTCTTAGTAAGTTCTACTTTTGTTGCATCACGATTGCAAAGGATTGGGTGTAATATTTCTACTTCATGGAAATTAATGAGGTCTTCACTGTAAGATAATTATAATCGTGTTTCATTAACGTGCCATCAGCTTCTGACAAGGTGGTTTATTCTTCATTTCCAAGGTGTAGAGTTATGTGTGCATGTGTGTGCGTGTACCTATGCCTATGTGTGTGTACACACATACAATGTATCTTATTAATTATGTTGTTTAGATTTTCTGTATACTTCTCTTTATTGTACCACTGGATTTGCCTTGTACTGAGACTTGCCATGTATTAAATCTCCTATTATTACCGTGGTTCAACGTCTCCATACTTTTTGGCCTTATGAAGCTGGATGCTATGGTAATTTGTGCATAAATGTTCCTAAGTGTTATATCTTCATTGTGAATTTTCAATTTTAACGTTAATGTGTAAATTTTGTCATTTAAAAAAAAAAAAAAAAAAGAGGAGGAGAGATCCAAGATGGCCGATTAGCAACAGCTCAGGAATGTAGCTCCCAGTGAAAGCGCAGAGAACGAGTGGACCCTGTAAGGTTTATTTCCGAGGATAAAACGAAGAAACTGAGGCCAGCACCAAGATAATCCAATGCAAGGGAATTTATTCAGGCTACCGGGTGAGGTTCTGCAGTCCGGACAGGAGGGGCTGGAGAAGTCGCACTGATTTCTCTCAGACAGGGGGTTTTATAGGGAGTGACTTGGGCTATTTTTAGAAAGTCTATTTTTAGACCGGGGGGTTTTATAGGGAGTGAAACAGCTCAATTGGTTGTGGGAGAGCAAGACTGCTATTGGGTAAGTTACAAGCCTTGACCTAGGACTTGGCTTGTTGTTGGTTGGAATTACTTGCCTGCTATTGGTCGTTAAAACTCGGCTGCTATTGGTTGTTAGGGCTTAGCTGCTATTGGTTATTAAGAAGCTATGGTTGCAGCCCCTGTTTGCATACTGGGCTCTTTAAGGGAA
>PVKP010027373.1:0-31379 GCA_004027715.1 Plecturocebus donacophilus
CAGGTAGGAAACGGTAGACAGAAGCGTAGAAAAATCTAGAAGTGAAAGAGCCAGGGGCAAAAGAGCAGAGTCCTCAGTAAGGACAGGAGGGAGACAAAATTTATGTATTTCCAGCAAGTGAGAGCAAAGGACGGTACGACTGGAGTCTCAGAGAGACCAGAGGACGAATCAAAAGGCATTGCGCCACGTGGGAGGATTCAGAGAAAAAGATGGGAAGACAAAAAGGGAAGGAGCCAATCAGGAGGGTCGAGGGTCAAACTGGACAGCATCACGTCATTGCCAGTACCCCGAGGAAGCGGGAACCAATCAGAAACCTTGGAGGCAAAGACAAGGGGGTAAAATAAGGCAATGGGGCAAAATTAAAAAAAAGAGGGCGGGCCAGATAATTAGAGCCAATCAGGAAGAAAGAGAATCAGGAAGAAAGAATTCAGAGTTCCAAGGAGCCAAAAGAATAGGGCAAACCCAGAGGGAAAGAATTGGGGTGGGCTGGAGAGAGGCGGAAAAGCCTGGAAGAGAAGGTGGGATTTGGGGGCTGATGGGACGGGGCCAATTGGAGCGAAAGGGGCGGGACGAAGCAGGGGCGGACGAATCCGGCGAGAAACGAAGCAGGGACCAGCAGCCTCAAAGGCAACCAATCAGAGGAGACACAGCAAGGGGCGGGCCACGGCAAGGGCCACGTCCAATTAGGAGGGGCGGAACTTTCGACAGCCAATCAGCTGCCCCGGGAGGAGGGTTAGCCCAAAAGGGGCGGGATGGGGGCCGTACCTGCCGGGTGGTGGTTGGTGGCATAGCTTTGCAGTGGGTGGGGGGCCGCGTAGGCCTGGCGGTGTAAGATGTCCGTCTCGGGGTGCGAGGTCCTGGAGCTGCCATAGACCAAGCTGGGGGGAAAGGGTATACGTTAGGGGGTTCTCCCGAGCTGCCTTCTGAGAAGGGAGCTCAGGAAAACCCCCGGGGAGTTGGGGGGGACACTTCCAGCTGACTGGGGTGGGGGGTGCTAAGCTAAGGAACCGTAGGCCTTAAAGGGGAGAATCGGGGTGCCCAACTAAAGAGCCACAGATATGGCCCCCACTCCAGACCCCGGATAGTCACATTTACAAACAGGCATGCTCAGAGACGAGACTAACACACAGAAGAGGGTCCAAGGCAGAGAAAGTGTCTTGAGCTGCAAATGTGAGCCCTCTCCCATCTACCCCACCGACCATCCCCCCCATCCCCAGCCTCCGGGCGGGCGACACAGGCCGTAGGGCCAAACCCAGAGGTGCACATGGACGCCCCGTTTCGTAGACACATGGAAACACAGGCCTTGAACTTCGTGGGGTGGTGCAAAACAAGTTGGGAGCAGAAGGCAGATCGGTCCCCAAGCAGAAGCGGTGGCGGGGTGGAAAGCAGAGGGAATAAGACCCGGGGAAAGTACCAGGTACAAGTGTGAACAAGAACATCGTCCATCCCCGGGGGGTTGAGGTTCAAATGCCTGGTCCCGTGCAATGCCAGGTATGTGTGCAAACGGGTATCCAACTCACCCGTGGGGAAGAAAAGATACAGATGGAGAAGTCCTACACGGAAAATCCTGACACACACTTGGGGTTATGCCCTGGTGGGAAACCCAGGTGTGTTGGAAGGGAGGCGCTCAGGGTCAGGTGAAGTGTGAGGGCGCCACACCAAGAAGCAGCAGGAAAGGGGCAGATTCACAGGTGAACACGCTGCCAGCCACGCACGCACAGGGCCCACGCTCATACACACAAACACACACCCGGGAAACATCCGACTCTTCCCATGCAACGGCCCCAATCCGTAGCCGCACTCAAGAGGGCAAACCCTCCACTCCTTGCCATCAACTACGATTCTCTGCCTTTGGGAGTGGGGGCACTAAGGGGGGCGTGTCCCCGATGCCGGACCCCCCCCTTACACACACAACCCCAGCTTAGGAAGGGGGCGGGGCCCCGTGCCCACTCTGCGCGCGGAATTTCTTGGGGGGGCGCCTATCGGCGCGGCCTCGCACAGTCCCGGAACAATAGGACCTTAGAGGGGGTTCGCGCCCCCCACATCTGCGTTCTAATTCTTCTCTTCTTCCCACCTTTGCAAGAGCAGTGCCTGGGGCGCGGGGGGAGGGGAGGGGTCACCAAACCGGGAATCCAAGGATGGGGGGACGTCCAGGCCTTGCTTCGCCAGTCCCTCCCACCTTCCCAAGGCCTTCCCGTCCGAAATTGTTTTGCACCCCCATTTTCCCGCTGCAATTCTCCCTTTGCATGCCGGAGCTGGCTTTGGCGGAGTTTGCAATTTGCAAACTGGGGCGGCGGCGTTGTTACAAACCAAGGAAGGCCGCTCCCTTGCAAGCCGGAGGGGAGTTTGCGATGCACGCGTCGCCGGGCGGGCCCGGCCCGGCCCGGCTGGGCTCCCACCCCTTGGCCCCTTTCTCCAGGCCACCCTCAGCTCCTTACCTAGCTTTCGCTGACCTCTCGTAACTCCATCCCGCCCCGGCGCCGAGCGGGTCCCCGAAGCCGGCGCTGGGGTAGTTCCTGTCCATGAATTGGCCGCGGTGGAAATTGGGGGGAGGGGGAGGGAGGGAGGGAGGGAGGGGGCGCGCGCGCTCTCCTCCGCCGCCGCTCCCTCCGCTGCTGCTTTTTTTTCCCCCCTTTTCTCTCTCTTTTTTTCTTTGCAGCCGCGGAAGGCCCGGGAAGGCCCCGGGCGGGGGAGGGAGGGGGCAGGGGCGGAGGGGCGGGCAAGGGAGGGGGTGCAGTCGCTGAGCCAAGGAAGGGGGAAGGGGGGTTCCCCCTAGAGGAGGGAAGGGGGGAGGAGGGACCCCGCTGTCTCCGCCTTTGCCCCGGCGCTTGCGAGAGAACGGGGGGGGGCGCGCGCTTGGGAGGGGGCGTCCCGGGCGGCCCCGGGGTGGGTGCAGGCGATGGGTGCTCGCTCTCTCGCCGCCGCCGCCGCCGCCTCCTCCTCCTCTGCGCTCACGGTGCAGCCATCTTTGCACAAGGCGGCTGGGGGAGGGGGGAGGGGAAGGGGGGGCGGGCGGCGGGGTGTCTGGCTGCGCTCCGCTTCCTCCCACAATCCCGTGCAAATGCAAAAAAAAAAAAGAGAGAGAGAGAGAGAGAGAGAGTGAGAGAGACTGAGCGGGGCCTGCGGGTGTAGGGCGCGTTTGCACAGAAAACCAATTCTGATGCGCCCGAGATCGCGATTCATGTCATTAGATTTTTTTCTTTTTTGCATTGTTTCTGCTTTATTTGGTCTCTTTTCCGAAGGGTTTTTATTTAGGGGAACAGCTCAACTCCTTGGGTGTAGTGCGAGCCTGCCCGCACCGAGCACACTTGCGAATGTGCCCCCCACTCTTTCCCTGGGTTACGAAGCGCCCCTGTACCACACGGGGAGTGCACGAAGACACGCGTGTGCACAGGCAGGGCTCTGCGTGTGCGTACCCTGTGGCACTGGAGGGGATGGTCAGGTCATCTGCTCACACATAAGACGGCACAGCCGGGACTGGGCTCCTGGGTACGAGGTTCCCCGTGCGTCTGCCTGCCACGGGGGCGGGATTTGACCGGTGCCCTCACGGTCAGGAGAGTGTGGGGGCCCGTGAGGGACCAGGACACAGGAACATGTTGCCGAGAACATATGTATATCCATGCGCGGCGGAAACGCGTGTGCCAAGCCAGGCCTCGGGCCGGACGACCCCTATTCCCACTATCCCCCGCTCCAAGTCCAGCTTCGGCGTCTACGAGGCCTAGGGGCTTCCGGAATCCGGTGTGAATCAGGGTCGCGGTTCGGAGAGCCGGGCCTGGAAAGCAGCTCTTCAGTGAGGCCTCCTGAGGCTGCAAGAGGAGAGGCACACTAGGGAGTCAAAGATCCGGCTGTTTTTTCCCCCCCTCAACCGGGACCACTCCGACCGCCCTTGGCGTCTCAGCCAATCCCGGACCCTCTGGGCACAGGCCCCACCCTCCTATCCTGCTCCACACATACAACGCTGGGCCACGCCCCTAGACAATTGCATGGGGCTCCGCCCCTGCGCTCCGAGCCCCGCCCTAGATAATAAGGCCCAAATTTCAAGTCCCGCCCCTGAGCCCAGGTTCCACCTCCAACAGTGCCCAACCCTTTGCGCCCCGCCTCCGGGCAGAAGCCACGCCCCATACCTGCTGTAGGGGGGTGGAGGTGCGTCGTGTACCCCAGAGGCTGCCAGCGCCTGCTCATAGGTGGGGAGGCCTGGGGGTGGGGGTGGAGGCAGGGGCGTCGGTGGGCCCAGAGGGCTCAAAGGACTCAGAGGGCTGGTAAGCCCGGCCCTGGGGACAGCAAAAGTACAGTTAGCAGAAGCAACTTACAAGATACCTAGACTTGGGAGAAAAAGAGGGAATCTAGAAGACAGAGACTCTGAGGCTGACGCTGGGACAGAGCTGGAAGGGAGGTGGACCTGAGAAAAGGAGGGTCCTTTTCACCTTCAGCCTAGCCCTGCACATAGAAAAGCGCCTCAAATGACAGACAGCTGAACACAGGCAGACACAGAAATCAGCAACCAGAGACACACTTACTCAGACACACTCATGTGCACCAGATACAGGCAGAGCAATGGGGAAAAAGGTCAGCCCTGCCGAGTGCACGGCGCACTAGTAGCTCTAGGTCCTTAGGAGGCTGAGGTGGGAGGACTTATTGAGCCCAGGAAATTGAGGCTGCAGTGAGCTGTGAATGGGCCACTGCACTCCAGCCTGGGCAACAGAGTGATACCTTGTCTCTAAAAAAAAGAAAAAACAGGTGTGGTGTCTCACGCCTGTAATCCCAGCACTTTGGGAGGCCGAGGTAGGCAGATTTCCTGAGGTCAGGAGTTCGAGACCAGCCTGACCAACATGGAGAAACGCCATCTCTACTAAAAATACAAAATTAGCCGGTGTGGTGGCGCACGCCTGTAATCCCAGCTCTCGGGAGGCTGAGGCAGGAGAATCACTTGAGTCCAGGAGGCAAAGGTTGCAGTGAGCAGAGATCACGCCAATGTATTCCAGCCAGGGCAACAAGAATGAAACTCCATCTCAAAAAAAAAAAAAAAAAAAAAAAAAAAAAAAAAAAAAAAAAAAAAAAAGGCGATTCAGAGAGGCAGGCCAACACTAACACACACAGAAGCAGAACTCAGCCCATGCGTATAGACAGGAACACAACACAGATGTATTCCTCATCAATTTCCCACACCCACTCAGGTGCTGCACTTGTCACCACTGAAGCTGACATTCCACAGACGCTCAGAGACCACAGGCTGCACGGTCACAGCCCACCAGATGCAACATCCAGAGTGGTAATCCCACGGATACTGGTAATCCCAGTACCACAAAGACAGGCCGGCAGCAAAAGCGGATAGAGCTCCTACTGCGATCTAGACAGACAGACAAAGCGACAGACAGATGCCAAAACCAGACACAAGCCAGCTCACAGACTCACTCTCCAAATGACTGTGTCCTCAATGCCCACCTGACCCCAATCCTTAGCACATCTCTTTAGGTCAACCCTTCCTCCCTCCTCTACTCTCCACCACCACCCCCTCCTCACTGAAGCCCCCTTACTCTTGGGGACAGGGCTGGTGGCCTCGGCGCCGTCGCCAATGCAGATACCAAAAGGCTCCCAGGCCAGCGAGGACAATGACCAGGATGCCACATGTCAGCCCCACAGCCAGGCCTGCGACATCCACTCGTCCACGCCCTGCAGGGAAGTAGGGAAGGGGAGCCACTGTCTCAGGAACTATCACCCACCCCAACATCAAAATTCCTTCCCCCGGAGGGAACAGAATGGACCATGAAGCAGGCAGAGCTGGGGTCCCTTCCTAGCCCTGTGACCTCAGGCCATTCACCTCATTCCTTTCTCTGAGCCTCCACTGCCAGATCTGTAAAATGGGAGCCATGACCCCTACCCCACTGTGAAAACTTAATGAGATCAGGCCAGATGCAGTGGCTCATGCTTGTAATCCCAGCACTTGGGAGGCCGAGGCAGGTGGATCTCTTGAGGTCAGGAGTTCAAGACCAGCCTGGCGAACATGGTAAAACCCTCTCTCCACTAAAAACACAAAAAATTAGCTGCGCGTGCAGGTGAGTGTTCGTGTGCCTGTAATCCCAACTACTCAGGAAGCTGAGGCAGAATTACTTGAACCTGGAAGGTGGAGGTTTCAGAGACCTGAGACCTTGACTCTGCCCTCTAGCCTGTGAAACAGAGCAAGACTCTGTCTCAAAAAAAAAAAAAAAAAAAAAAAAAAAAAGATCAAGGGCAGTGGCTCATGCCTGAAATCCCAGCACTTTGGGAGGCCGAGGCAGGTTGATCTCTTGAGGTCAGGAGCTCAAGACCAGCCTGGCCAAGATGGTGAAACCCCACCTCTACTAAAAATACAAAAAATTAGCTGGGCGTGGTGGCGGGTATCTGTAATCCCAGCTACTTGGGAGGCTAAGGCAGAAAATCGGTTGAACCTGGGACATAGAGGTTGCAGTGAGACGAGATCATGCCACTGTACTCCAGCCTGGGCAACAGAGCGAGACTCTATCTCAAAAATAAAAAAAAGAATACAAAAATTAACTGGCCCTGGCTGAGGCCGGTGGCTCACACCTGTAATCTCAGCATTTTGAGAGGCCAAGGCGGGTGGACTGCCCGAGGCCAGGAGTTCAAGACCAGCCTGGCCAACATGGTGAAACCCCATCTCTACTAAAAATACAAAAATTAGCCAGGTGTGGTGGTGCATACCTGTAATCCCAGCTACTCGGGAGGTTGAGGCACGAGAATCACTTGAACCTGGGAGATGGAGGCTGCAGTGAGCCCAGATTACACAACTGCACCCCAGCCTGGGCAACAGAGTGAGACTCTGTCTCAAAAAAAAGGTTCAGCAGGGCCTGGCAGTACGTACCTGAACCCAAGAGTTAGAGGCTGCAGTGAGCTAGGATTATGCCATTGCATTCCAGCCTGGGTGACAGAGCAAAACTCCATTTCAAAAAAGAAAAAGGAAAATAAAAAACAAATACAAAAAATAAAATGCAAAAAAAATTGCAAATTTAACTGGTGGAGCGCCAGTAGGGGGAGGTTCCAGTGTTTTTCTGGTAACTGTCCACTCTGGAATGCAGTTCCTTTTTACCAACCAGGCCATGGGTTGGCAAGGCCTCAACTCTGAAGGAAGAACAGAATTGACAGGAACGTTTCTGAGTTTACCAGAAAGCTGGAAAAAATTCACTTAACAATGGAGGAATTGACAAGGCATAGTGGCTCATGCCTGTAATCCCAGCACTTTGGAGGCCAAGGCAGGAGGATCACTTGAGCTCAGGAGTTCGAGAGCAGCCTGGACAACACAGTGAGACCCCATCTCTACCAAAAAAAATTTGTTTTAATTATCTGGACGTGCTGGTGGGTTCCCGTAATCCCAGCTATTCAGAAGGCTTAGGTGGGAGGATCACTTGAGCTGCAGTGAGCCGTGATTGTGCCACTGCACTCCAGCCTGGGCAATAGAGCAAGACCCCGTTTCAAAAAAAACAAAAAACAAATGGAGGAATTTAGGGACCCCCCCAAAAAACATAACCAAGAATCTAGAACTCCTGTTTGACTTGTTACTAAGGTGCAGCCCTGTTTGCAATCCAAGACCTCTCGTCTAAGGACAAGGGGGTACAGGGAGCCGTGGGGCTTGGGGAGGCCTTGCTACTTCTTGCTCCTGGGGAAATTTCTATGGGCACTAGGTAGGCGGGCATTCCTCCAAAAGTAAACCCCAAACTTTTTTTTTTTTGAGATGGAGTCTTGCTCTGTCCCCCAGGCTGCAGTGCAGTGATGCAATCTCAGCTCACTGCAACCTCCACCTCCCAGGTTCAAGCAATTCTCCTGCCTCAGCCTCCCGAGTAGCTGAGATTACAGCACACATCACCACGCCTGGCTAATTTTTGTATTTTGAGTAGAGACGGGGTTTCACTACGTCGGCCAAGGTGATCTCGAACTCCTGATCTCAGATGATCCCCACTTGCCTCTGCCTCCCAAAGTGCTGGGATTACAGGCATGAGCCACTGCAGCCCGCTGCAGTAAACCTCAAACTTTTGAGGCCCTTTAGAAAAAAGCACAAGTGCAGCTTCAGAAGGCAGGTTCTCCTGATTTGGGTACCTTCAGGTGGATTCAAGAAGCCACCAGACCTCGCGAGGCCTGTTGGGAAGGAGTTACCTCCCCTAGCAACCAGGCTCCAATGTGAGGCGCCCGTCCAGACCTAGGGCCTGTTGCTAAGGTGCATCTACCCCTAGCAACTGGGCCACGAGGGGGTGGGGCATCGAGGGCCCAGAGGGTGGTCCTCCAGTGGGCAGAAGGCCTTGGGTCCTGAAGCCTGGCTAGGTGTGGTTGCTAGGGAGAAGGCCTCCTTAGCAACCAGGCAGCTGCTGGGATGGGGCTGTGGGGGAGGGGAAACCAGCCAGGTACTGCTTCAGGCTTCTTCGTCTAGTCTGGCCTGGCCAGGCCCCGTTGCTAAGGAGCAGCCCCCTTAGCAACAAGGCTGCCAACAAGATGGGGCCTCGGAACTCAGAGGAGGGGTGTGGGGGACAAACTGGGCAGGTGAGGACGGGCGGGCTTCCTCCCTTGGTCCTGCTGCTAGAGGGCAGTGTCCCCAGCAACCAAGCTGCCAGAGGGGCTGGTCTTCCCACTTACTCTGGACTCAGGTGGGGCTGCCCCCTCTGAGCCGAAGGCCCGACAGACGACATAGCTGTCTCCTTTCCCTGCACTGACACTTTTCCCTTCCTAGGGACATGGGACCTGCATCCCATAAGACGTGGTGGGGCCTGGCACCTGCCATCCCAGCACTTTGGAAGGCTGAAGCAGGAGGATTGCTTGAGACCAGGCAAAATTAAGACCAGCCTGGGCAACACAGACCCCGTCTCTACAGAAACTACAAAAATTATCACTGGTGCGTGCCTGGAATCGCAGTTAATCAGGAGACTGAGGTGGGAAGATCGCTAGGGCCTGGGAGGTTAAGGTTGCAGTGAGCCAAGATTGTACCACAGCACCCAGCCTGGGCGACAGAGCGAGACCCTATCTCAAAAATAATTAAAAATAAAATAATAATAAGACATGGGGGACTCCTCAGACAAACTGGGGTCTTTTTTTTTTTTGAGACAAATTCTCGCACCATCACCTGGGCTTGTGTGCAATGGCATGATCTCAGCTCACTGCAACCTCTGCCTCCCGGATTTATGCAATGCTCTTGCCTCGGCCTCCCGAGTAGCTGGGATTACAGGCGCATACTACTACACCCGGCTAATTGTTTTGTATTTTTAGTCACTATGTTGGCCAGACTGGTCTTGAACTCCTGATTTTATGATCTGCCTGCTCCGGCCTCCCAAAGTGCTGGGATTACGGGCGTGAGCCACCGTGCCTGGCAGCAAGCTGGGGTCTTAAGGGAGGGAACTGCTTTAGTAGCCGGCTTCAGGGAGCACAGAATTGGGGGGCAGACAATTCTTGTCCCTAATTTGGGGTGGAGGACATTGGTTTGTCCTCCCTGGGAAGGGGCTGCCTTAGCTGCACAGAACAAGACGGCTTCAGCCCCTCACTCACCTCCTTTCCCATTGTAGATGTAGCTCTCCCAAAAGCGCTCCTTGAAGGGAGAGAAGTGGAAAAGAAGAGGAACAGCGGCAATTCAGCTGGGATGTTCACAACCCAAACAAGCCCACCCTGATTTCTGAGACGGGGAGGAGGGAGTTGAGGGCCAGAACATCCCCGCAACCTCCCCACAGGTAGAGAGAA
Source organism: Plecturocebus donacophilus (assembly GCA_004027715.1). Lineage (NCBI taxonomy): Eukaryota > Metazoa > Chordata > Mammalia > Primates > Pitheciidae > Plecturocebus > Plecturocebus donacophilus. Next base: position 9,709 of record PVKP010027373.1, read on the forward strand.
GACAGGGGGCCCTAACCTCCAGGGTCTCGAAGCCCTCACCGTGAGAGTGTCATCCTCAAAATACTCCCTGGCCTCTTCCCAGGAACACTTCTCCTCGAGACACTCCCGTTCCAGGTTCCCTGGTGTGAACAGCTCCAGGTCCCAGTGATTGGCTCTTCGAATCCGGGTACGGCGACTCAGGAAGCTCTGGGCCTCTGGGGGGCCCAGGAAGACTTCTGGGCCCAAAGACATGAGAGAGAGAAAAACGGAGGGTCCCTAGGGCCGGAGTCTTAGGGGGATGGGAAGCAGTGGGGTCCTGGAGGAAGGAGTAGGGGCTGGGAATCCAGACTCCTGGGTCTGAAGGAGGAAAGGGCTGGGTCTTGGATTCCTGGAAGAGGAGGGGACTAGAGGCAGGCATTCCTGAGTCAGGGGGAGGCCAAGGTCAAGTGCCTGGACACTACTTCCCCCAAACACTCACCTTGGTCTTTCTCCCCACTAGGTGAAGTATCCAGGCAGCTGGTTAATCCCATGTATAGCAGCAGCAGAGAGGGGTGGCCCCTCATATTTTGTGGACACCTAGAAGCAGGTGTGTTACAGCTGACAAGGGCCTCAGTCCCTGGGTAGTGAGGCAGTGTCTGACTGGCCTCTGTGGTCCATAACAGTGGACAGTTCCACCACCAGACACTGGTGCCAGACCCTGTTTACCTATATAAACCCATTTTACTTTTCTTTTCTTTTGATACGAAGTCTCGCTCTGCCATCCAGGCTGAAGTGCAGCGACGCTATCTCAGCTCACTGTGACTTCTGCCTCCTGGGTTCAAGTGATTCTCCTGCCTCAGCCTCCTGGGTAGCTGGGACTACAGGTGCTCGTCGCCACGCCCAGCTCATTTTTGTAGTTTTAGTAGAGATGGGGTTTCACCATGTTGGCCAGGCTGGTCTCAAACTCCTGACCTCAAGTGATCGGCCCACCTCAACCTCCCAAAGTGTTGTGATTACAGGCGTGAGCCACCACACATGGCCAGGAATCCTATTATCCTCAATTTAGAGAAGAGAAAACTGAGGCACAGAGAGGTAAATTAAGTTGTCTAAGGTCACACAGTGTGCAAGTGTGAGAGCCAGGATTTCAGCGAAGGCAGTGTCCGCCAGAGATTAGAGCAGGGAGCTTATCTTTTTCTACACTGTGTCTACAGCACCCGACCCAGGTGCTCATAAACATGTCCATTGGTGATCTGGACTCTTCCCTTCCTGGTAATTTCCACTTGTGCTTCTGTGTTCATTGTCACATCCACGCACAGACAACAAAGATTACGACAGAGGCAGACGCAGGGGATTAGATATATTCTTGGGTCTGGGGACCTAAGGGAGCAGGGGCCCTGGACTCCTAAGCCTAGGAGCCCCACACTTCTGGGTGTCAGAGGGGCGGGGAGCCAGGATGCCTGGGTCCCCAAGCCAAGCTCTTCCTCCAGGAACATTCACTTACCTGCCCAGACCTGTGAGCACTGCCCCTTTCTCTTTAATCCGGACCTCCTTGGCCAGCTACAGCCACCTGTGAAGGGGGACAGGGAAGAGGGGAGGGGGGAGGAAGGGCGCCCCACTCCCGGTAACCAGGCCCGATCCCGGTTTCTGGCAGAGGGGCGGAGCTTGTTATTACCTGCCCTGGGCGGGACTCAGGTAAGGGACAAAGTATTTAAAGGGACCTTAGGATAAAGGACTTAAAGGCCGGAGCTCCCTGGGGGAGCCAAGGTGTCGAATACCTTGGGGCACTTGGGAGATGGGATTCGACCCACCTCCTTTTCTCCCCCGCCCCGCTTCTCCCCTGGGTGTTCGCCTGGCCGAGCTAGAAAAATCAATGTCTGGGTCTCTAGATATCTAGAAACTGGCGGGAACGATGTGCCTTAGTTCCTGGGACAGCTGGGCAGTGCCGCAGTAAATCCCTGTTTCCTGAGGGCGACTGGAACGGCTTTGACTTTCCATTTCCAATGGTTCTGTCTATAAAATGGGAGCGCAGTTGTCCCTTCTCCATGGTGTTTCAAGACGCAGCAAGAAAAGTGGATGATATATTTGGGAAAGAGAGCTTCCTAATCTCTACGGGAAGTGGTTAGTCCTTAAATTTAGGCTTGGAGAGACTCAAAGCCTGGGCATCAAACAAGAAAAAACGATCTCCCTGGAAAATGCCTAGTACATACTAAGCGTTCCCCATATTCCCACCCGTTTCAAAAAGCGGAACCTTCGATTTGCTACTCACGTTTCCGGAGGGAGAAAGAGGAGAAGAGAGGACTTGAGCAAGCTAGGCGAGGCACTTCCGCAACTAGGGGCACCTGTGCTTCCGGTGCTTTCGGCTGGGCGGAAGTCGGCGGAGCGGAGGGGGTAACCAGTGCTCCTTTCCGGTGTCCGGGCACAGTTGAAGAAGCGACCAAGGAACTGAGAGTCGTTCTTGAGGTGAGTGCGAGCCGGTGTAGGAAGAGTGTTGCTGGGATCGCTTTCCTGCGGGCTAGGGGTCTGGGGTCTTGAGGGAGACCTGGGCAAGGTTTTGGATTCCCGACTCCCTGTCGATCATTATTAATAGGCTTTACGGGCGCCCCAAGTTTGAAGCTGAACTGCACTCGCCTGGAGGTGGCCAACCGTCTGTCGGTCAGTTCTCTCTCTCTCTCACTCTCACTATAAACTCAGCCAAGTGGTAGCTAGCATCGGCCAGTTCTCCTGAGAGTTACAGTTCCGCTGTAGATGGCTATTTGCTGGTGGTCCCAAGGGAAGGAGTGGACTGGGATTGCTGGGGGTCTAAGGAGTGGGAGTTGAGAGAAGAGAACTCCTTTTCTGGTCTCAGTTTCCCGGACTGTGGTGGGACGGCGGGCGATACTAGATTGTCCAGTCGTCCATCGCCACCTTCTCTTCACCTTTCTGACAGCCCCTTCCCTCTCGGGGTGGGTACAGGGCTTCAGGTTTTCCTGTGTGGAGCTTCGGGGTCCGGCAGTCATAGATTCACATTATTTTTTTATTTTTATTTTTATTTATTTTTTTAAGCCAGTCATATTTAGCAGTGGGGGGTTGTATACCAACTTTAGTGACACTAATGTTAATAAGTTCTGTTAACCCACTACCATCGGACCAGCAGATTCACATTCTGATTGTGCTGCTAATTCTGTGAACTTGGGGCTTGAGGGAGCCTTAAGGCAGTTGGATGTTCATGTTTTCTTATGAAAATGTTCAAACTTATATAAAAGTGAGAGAAGAAATAGGAATTCCTGTCACTCAAATCGACCAATTATTATTTTGGCCATACTTGCTGTATATATATATATATATATATATATATATATTATTTTTTATTATTTTTTATTTTTTGACGGAATCTGGTGCTGTCGCCTAGGCTGGAGTACAGTGGCACAATCTTAGTTCACTGCAACCTCCGCCTCCCTGGTTCAAGTGATTCCCCTGCCTCAGCCTCCCGAGAAGCTGGGACTACAGGCGCACGCCACCACACCCAGCTAATTTTTGTATTTTTTAGTAGAGATAGGGTTTCACCGTGTTAGCCAGGATGATCTTGATCTCCTGACCTGATTCACCCGCCTCAGCCTCCCAAAGTGCTGGGATTACAGGCGTGAGCCACCTTACCCGACATATTTTTATTTTTTAACTTAAAGAGATTAAAACAAATCCTAGGCATCATGACACTTCAGGATTGTCAAAAGACAAAATTACAACACATTTAGTGAGAAGATCTTAGTTGGCATTTATTTTCGAATCTAGAATGGGACATCTAATTCTGGAAAATAGCATGAGTGTTCCGATAAGCTGAGCAAAGGAGGAGGTGGTTTTCAGAGACAAAGGGCTGAGAAAAGCAGAAACAGAAAACGGAAAGCTAGTTGGTTAAATTGATTAACTTGATTAAATTTCTAAGTTAAGCTAGGCAAGGTGGCTCATGCCTGTAATCCCAGCACTTTGGGAGGCTGTGGCAGGTGGATCATCTGAGGTCAGGAGTTCAAGACCAGCCTGACCAACATGGAGAAACCCCATCTCTACTAAAAATACAAAATTAGCCGGGTGTGGTGGTGCATGCCTGTAATCCCAGCTACTCGGAAGGCTGAGGCAGGAGAATTGCTTGAACCGGGACCCGGGAGGCAGAGGTTGCGGTGAACCCAGATCTCATCACTACACTCCAGCCTGGGCTACAGAGAGAGACTCCATCTCAAAAAAAACAAAAACAAAAAACAAAACAAAACAAAAAAAGAACTGTTCCCCTTCCACTCCAGTTTGTTTTTTTCTTGGTGAAATCAATTCAGTGAAGAAACTTAGGTCTAGTTCTGTTAATCATCCCACCATCTGAATTTGTCCGTTTGCTTTCTTTGTGGTCTTATTTTACTTGTTTCTGTCTCTTTTTTTATTTTAAACTATTTAAAAATAGAGACAAGGTCTTGTTATATTACCCAGACTGGTCTCAAACTCCTGGGCTTAAGTGATCCTCCTGCCTTGGCCTCCCAAAGTGCTGTGCTAAGATTACAGATTTGAGCCATTGAAACTGGCCTCATTTTACTTGTTTCTTCATGCCAGGGATCAGCTAACTACATTCTGCAACCAAACCCAAATCCTGCCAGCTACCTATTTTAAAAATCAGCATTGGCCAGGAGCAGTGGCTCATACCTGTAATCCCAGCACTTGGGGAGTTGGAGGCAGGTGGATCACCTGAGGTCAGGAGTTGGAGACCAGGCTGTTCTCGAACTCCTGACCTCGAACTCCTGACCTCAGGTGACCCACCCGCCTTGGCCTCCGAAACTACTGGGATTACAGGCATGAGCCACTGTGCCTGACCTTTATTTTCTTTGAGACTGGGCCTCGCGCCAGGAGCGGTGGCGCGTGCCTGTAGTCCCAGCTACTCGGGAGGCTGAGGTGGAAGGATTGCTTGAGCCCAGGAGTTCTGGGCTGTAGTGCGCTATGCCGATTGGGTGTCCGCACTAAGTTCGGCATCAATATGGTGACCTCCCGGGAGTGGGGGACCACCAGGTTGCCTTAAGGAGGGGTGAGCTGGCCCAGGTCGGAAACGGAGCAGGTCAAAACTCCTGTGCTGATCAGTAGTGGGATCACGCCTGTGAATAGCCACTACCCTCCAGCCTGGGCAACAGAGCGAGACCCAGTCTCTTAAAAAAAAAAAAAAGAAAGGAAAAAAAAAAACAGACTAGGCCTCGCTCTGTTGCCCAGATTGGAGTGCAGTGGTTTGATCATGGCTCACTACAGCCTCAACCTCCTGGGCTCAAGTGATCCTCCTGCCTTGGCCTCCCAAAGTACTGGGATTACAGGTGTGAGCCATCAGCACCCAGCTAGCCACTTTATTCTTTTTATGGCTGAATAATGTTCCTTTGCTCAGGAGATACTTAACTTGCTTATCTGTTCTTCAGTTGGTGTACATTTGTGTTGTTTCCACTTTTTTTGTTTGTTTGTTTTTGAGATGGAGTTTCGCTCTTGTTGCCCAGGCTAGAGTCCAATGGTGGGATCTCGGCTCCTTGCAACCTCTGCCTCCCGGGTTCAAGCGATTCTCCTGCCTCAGCCTCCCAAGTAGCTGGAATTACAGGCATGTGCCACCATGGCCAGCTAATTTTGTATTTTTAGTAGAGATGGGGTTTCTCCATGTTGGTCAGGCTGGCCTTGAACTCCCAACCTCAGGGCCTCCCAAAGTGCTGGGATTACAGGCGTGAGCCACCATGCCCGGCCTCCCACTTTTTACCTTTTATAAATAATACTGCTAGCGACATTTGTATACAAGTTTTTGTGTGGACTTATGTTTTTATATCTATTGGTGGTGGAATTGCTGGCTCAAAAGGTGACTCTGTTTAATCTTTTGAGAAACTGTGACTTTTCCAAAATGGCTATACCATTTACATTTCTACCAGCAATGTATGACGGTTCCAGTCTCTCCGTATCTACACCAGCACTTATTATTATCTGTCTTCTTGATATTAGTCATTCTAGTTAGTGTGAACTGGTATCTTTTAATGTCCTTATTGGCCATTTGTAGATCTTTGGAGAAATGTATATTCCAATCCTTTATTCTTTTTTGCTCTGTTACCCAGGCTGGAGTGCAATGGTGCGATTTTGACTCACTGCAACCTCTGCCTCCTGGGTTCAAGCAATTCTCCTGCTTCAGGCCCTGAGTAGCTGGGATTACAGGTGCACACCACACCTGGTGTGATGGAGATGAGGTTTCACCGTGTTGGTCAGGCTGGTCTCAAACTCTTGACCTCAGGTCATCTACCCTCCTCAGCCTCCTGAAGTGCTAGGATTATAGGCGCGAGCCACCACGCCCGGCCTCCTTTAAATTCTGTTAGGTGTCTTTTCACTATTGGGTTGTAAGTTTTTAATATATTCTCACTGCAATTCCCTTATCAGATATCCTGATTTTTTTTTTTTTAGAGGCAATGTCTCAGTCTGTCACTCAGGCTGGAGTGCAGTGGTGCAGTGGCACGATCATGACTCACTGCAGGCTCAACCCCCTGGGATCAAGTGATCTTCCCGCCTCAGCCTTCCAAGTAGTCACAGGCGCATGCCACTATGCCCAACTAAATTTTTAAAACGTTTTTTATAGAGATGGGGTCTTGCTATGTTGCCCACAGCAAGTTCAAATCTGGTCTCAAACTCCTGGCTGCTGCTGCTTTATTTATTTTTTTTTGGTAGAGTCAGTTTTGCCATATTGCCCAGGGCAGTCTTGAACTCATGGGTCCAAGTGATCCTCTTGCTTTGGCCTACCAAAGTGCTGTGTCCAGGTGCGAGCCAGAACCACCAGCAGATATCTCTTTTTTTTTTTTTTTTTTGAGATGGAGTCTTGCTCTGGCACCCAGGCTGGAGTGCAGTGGTGCGCTCTCGGCTCACTACAACCTCCACTTCCTGGGTTCAAGCGATTCTCCTGCCTTAGCCTCCCAAGTAGCTGGGACTACAGACATGCACCACTACACCCGGCTAATTTTTGTAATTTTAGTAGAGATGGGGTTTCACCATATTGGCCAGGCTGGTCTTGAACTCCTGACCTTGTGATCTGCCTGCCTCAGCCTCCCAAAGTGCTGGGATTACAGGCGAGAGCCAAAGCACCCAACCAAGCTGTCTGACTTTTTAACTGCTACTTGTTTTTCTTCAGCCTGCAAACTAAGGATGGCTTTTAACATTTTTACATAACTGGTAAAAATCAAAAGAATGAACTTGGTGACCTATGACATTTACATGTGATTCTGTGTCAGAGTCTATAAATACAGTTTAACAGGAACGCAGCCATGCCCGTTTGTGTGTCTGTGGCTGCTTTTATGCTACAGGGGCAGAGTGGAGTTTTACAGGGGCTGTTTGGCCTGCAAAGTTGAGAACAGTTACTCTCTGGTCCTTTTTTGTTATTCTCTCCTATGGAATCCAGAAATTGGATGTAAAGGCTTGATTAAATTTCAGTTCAGCTGTTGGGTGACTACTTCAGAGCTGGTCCCTTCATTGTTGTGTATTGCTTAGGTGTCCGATTTCACAGGTGGCGAAATTCATCCAAACTTTAGGGAGCATTATATACGAATGCCCCCCAGATTCGTATGGCCCCAACGTGATTCTATTTGGAGATAGAGCCTTTATGGAAATAATTAAGGTGAAAGGGTGGGCCCTAATCTGATGGATTGATTGGCGTCCTTATAAAAGGAGGAGGCTGGGCATGGTGGCTCATGCTTGTAATCCCAGCACTTTGGGAGGCCCAGGCGGGTAGATCACCTGAGGTCAGGCATTCGAGACCAGTCTGGCCAACATGGCAGAACACTGTCTCTACTAAAAATACAAAAATTAGCTGGGCATGATGGCGGATGCTTGTAATCTCAGCTACTTGGGAGGCTGAGGCAGAAGATCATTGAACCGGGGAGGCTATTGCAGTGGGCTGAGATCGTGCCGCCGCACTCCAGCCTGGGTGACAGAGTGAGACTCCCCTCAAAAAAGAGGAGACACCAGAGAGCTATTCCTCTGCCACTGAAGGTAGCGATCTGCAAATCAGGAAGAGGGCGTCACCAGAACCCCACCATGCTGGCAGCCTGAACGTAGACTTCCAGCCTCAGGAACTGGAGGAATCGGTCTATTTGAGCCACCCAGAGTGGTATTTTGTTATGGCAGCCGAAGCAGACTGAGACAGGTGGCAGCCATCGAAAACCGCATCGTAAAGCTCCAACTATGTCTCTTCCAGTAGCAAGAATTAGCATCCTGTGAATATCCAGGCCCCACCAGCCTCTTCTCTTAATGCCATCCATCAGCAGTCATTGCCTGAGTCAACTGTTTCACCAGAGGTTACAAAAGGGCACTTCTCCTATTCTTTCATTCCTCTTACACTTATAGTCTGAAGATAGTTTGGTTTTTGTCTTGAGTCATGTCCAAGAAGCAGTTGAAGAGAGTGACTTAATCAAACTTTTATTCTGAAAAGCCCCCAAGGCTGTGGTCTGTCAAGGAACAGACTAAGGAAGAGACCAATTTCTCCAAGCCTGCATTTTCCTACCTGTTAAATGGGCAAGGCCCAGTGCAGTGGCTTCATGCCTGTAATCCCAGCACTTTGGGAAGCCAAGGCAGGTGGATCACTTGAAGTCAAGAGTTTGAGACCAGCCTGGCCAAGATGGTGAAACCCCGTCTCTACTACAAATACAAAAAAGTAGCCAGGCATGTGGTGGGCACCTGTAATTACAGCTACTTGGGAGGCTGAGGCAGGAGAATCACTTGAACCCAGGAGGCGAGGTTGCAGTGAGCTGAGATTGCGCTACTGCACTCCAGCCTGGGCGACAAGAGCGGAACTCCGTCTCAAAAAAAAAAAAAGAAAGAAAGAAAATTTAGCACCAGAATTACTGAAATTACTGAGATGTGCTGAAAGAATAGAATACACTCTGGATTGCAAAGGCTACAAATAAAGGAATGCATAGGTCTTTTTGTCTGCAATTGTGAGTTTCCTGGGAGGACTGACAGTTGTCACCTAGTTAAGAGCAATGACGCTAGAGCCTGGCTGCCTGGGTCTGAGTCCCAGCTCCTCTGCCACTTCCCAGCTGGGAGACACTGTGAGTCTGTCTCCCGCCCTGGGAGGCGGGGATGATGCCGACATCAGTCGCTCCTGCTCTGCACCTGTTTCCTCTGACATGCCAGTGACAGCAGATGGCAGCAGTTCTGCTTTCTATTTTGAAATTGGACCTACCAAGAGACAATATAGCACGGGAGAGCGAGAGCTCAGCTTCTGGAGTTTGTAAATCCTGAACCTGGCTATTCTTCAACCCTAGGTTGGAGGCACTCATGCTTTCTGGTCTCAGGATCTTAAAAATCATTGAGTTTTTAAAATCAAAGAGTTCGCTGGGCACAGTGGCTCACGCCTGTAATCCCAGCACTTTGGGAGGCCAAGGCAGGCAGATCACTTGAGGTCAGGAGTTCGAGATCAGCCTGGCCAACATGGTGAAACCCTGTTTCTACTAAAAAGGTAAAAAATTAGCCTCTTGATTATTCTTTATTATCACCCAGCGAAGTAAAAATTGCTCTCTTAGCCTGTGACCCAGTGAGTCACACCTTTAATCCCAGTAGTTTGGAAGGCTGAGGCAGGAGGATCATTTCAGGTCAAGGGTTTACCAGCCTGGGCAACATAGTGAGACCCCATCTCTACAAAAAAAAATAAATTAAATTAGCTTAGCTATTGGGGAGGCTGAAGTCGGAGGATCACTTGAGCCCAGGAGGTCAAGGCTGCAGTGAGCCGTGATGACATCACTGCACTCCAGGCTGGGAGACAGAGCAAGACCCTGTCTCTAGAAAAATTAATTAGATTCTAGGCTGGCTGCGGTGGCTTATACCTGTAATCCTAGCACTTTTGGAGGCCTAGGTGGGTGGATCACCTGAGGTCGGGAGTTCGAGACCAGCCTGACAAACATGGAGAAACCCTGTCTCTACTAAAAATACAAAATTAGCCAGGTTTGGTGGTGCATGCCTGTAATCCCAGCTACTCCGGAGGCTGAGGCAGGAGAATCGCTTGGACCCAGGAGGCGGAGGTTATAGTGAGCCAAGATCACAGCATCACTCTAGCCAGGGCAACAAGAGCGAAGCTCTGTCTCAAAAAAATAAAAAATAAAAAAAGCTTTAAATGCTCCCACTATAGCTGTTTCTCTCATTTTGGAGGGAAAATGTCCTCATCTATGTAGAAACCTCAGTTCTTGGCCACAAAACAGCAAGCAAGGTCATCTCTGGGAAAACAGAGGTGCCCAGAGCCAAATACCGCAGAGGGTCAAGGCAGTTGACAACTAAGAATAGAGTGGGGAATGTGTCCATGAAAAGGTCAACATGACCTTCATGAGTGGCAGCTGGGAGGGCTGGGGAGCTTGTGGCAGGTGAGCGAGGGGAGGCAACAGGTGCTGGACGCTCCCTGAGAAACTTGTGGGTCAGGGGGAAGTCGGAGGAGGAGCCTGGCGGGTAGAGGGGGGCCTGGGTCAAGTTGGGGTGTTTGATCAAGGTCCCCTTCTGCCAGCAGCCCTGGTGGCCTCGAGGGGCGCATTGATTGAGAAGGGGCATGAAGGAGCTATTTAGGGTGATAGGAGGGTTCTGTATCTCCATAGGGTCATGGTCACAAGGGTGTATACATTTGTCAAAATGCATCTAACCTGTAAAGGCTTTGCGTTGATTCCGTGTAAATATACTTAAAACCCAAAGAGTGGCTTCTGAGAAGACGCCAGTAGGGGGAGAGAGAGCTCCGTAGCTCCCAGAGGTTTGTGTGTTTCAAGCTGTGAATGCGAAAGGCAAGGTTTTCAAAGTAACCAGAAGGGGGCGATAGAGATGAAGTTGCTTTTTACAGAAGTGGGACCCTTGGTTGTGTCCGCCGCCCCAACTTCTGGATCCTACTTGCAGCCTACTTGAGAGCAGGAGACAGTCTTTCCTGAATGCAACTAATATATGTAATGTGGAGCCTTTTGTCTGCAAGTGTTCTTTTTATTTATTTACTTATTTATTTTTTGAGACGAGTCTCTATCACCCAGGCTGGAGTGCATTGGTACAATCTTGGCTCACTGCAACCTCCACCTCCTGGGTTCAAGCGATTCTTGTACCCCAGTGCAGAATCACATACGCGTACATACACCTGCTTGCCAAAGTACCGCCAGCCTGTGTTCCAGGGTGACCGACACTGTCCACGTCTCCAGCATCATTGCCTAACGCTTTCTGTGATCCCCACAGGGCCACCAAGCTTTCATTTTACCCATCTTTCAAAATTTAGCTGGCCAGCCTGTTGATAGATGTAAACTATCACTGTAGATTTCATTAGAAGAGTTTGAGCATCTCTCCATATGTGTGTTGGGCTTTTGAGTTTCTTCTGCCTCTTCATAGCTTCTGCTCATTAAGTAATTTTGTCACCCAGGCTGCAGGGCAGTGGAGCAATCTCAACTCACTGCAGCCTCAACCTCCCCAGGCTCATGCAATCCTCTCACCTCAGCCTCCTGAATAGTTGGGACTATAGGCGTGTGCCACCACGCCTGGCTAAGTAAGTTCTGTAGTTTTTCTAGAAATGGGGTTTTGCCATGTTGCCCAAGCTGGTGTCCATCTTCTGAGCTCAAGCGATCTGCCTGCCTTGGCCTCCCAAAGTGACAGGATTACAGGCGTGATCCACCGTGCCTGGCCCTCTATTTTAAAGACAGGATCCTGCTCTTACACCCAGCCTAGAGTGCAGTGGTGTGGTGATGGCTCACTGCAGCCTCAAACTCCTGGGCTCAAGCGATCATCCTGCCTCAGCTTCCCCAGTAGCTGGAACTACAGGTGCAGCACGCCACTATCCCCAGCTAAGTTTTAAAATTTTTTTGTAGGCCAGGTGCAGTGGCTCATATCTGTAATCCCAGCACTTTGGGAGGCTTAGGTGAGCGGATCATGAGGTCAAGAGGTGGAAACCATCCTGACCAACATGATGAAACCCTGTCTCTACTAGAAATACAAAAATTATCTGGGCATGGTGGCGCTTGTCTGTAGTCCCAGCTACTCAAGAGGCTAAGGCAGGAGAATTGCTTGAACCTGGGAGGTGGAGGGTGCAGTGAGCCAAGATTGCACCACTGCACTCCAGCCTGGTGACAGAGCGAGTCTCCATCTAAAAAAAAAAAATTTTTTTTTATCTGTAGAGATGGCGTCTAGCTATATTGCTCAGGCTGGTCTTGAACTCCCAGACTTAAGCAGTCTTCGTGCCTTGGCCTCACAAAGTGTTGAGATTATAGGCATGAGCTATGGCACCCAGCCTCTTTTACTCATCTTTCTATTGGAGTGGCTGCTACTTTCTTCTTGATTTGCAGGAGTTTCGTATACCATCAGTTCTGTTATAATGCTTATTTTGAAGATGTGAATTTATCCCAATGCAATTGATATATTAGGGCACAATTTGAGCATAACGCCAATACACATTTGCTTATGCGCATCCAAGGTGAATCCAGGAAACTGCACTCTGCTATGAGTGTGTGTGTAGGAATACACGAAGAACACATACGCGGCACTCCTAACAAATAATATCACCACAGTTCCCCGGGTGTTAGAGCCGCACCCATCCACATCTGGTACTAGGACTTTCCATCAGATCTGAGATAACCCTCCTTCCACCACATCACAGTAATTCACAAGGTGCTCCCTCCACCCCACACCCATTGCCACAACAAACTTCAAGTCTTTGTCAAGCTCACGTGCCACATTTTTTGGAGTATGTTGGTATGTCTTAACCACTTCACCCATGTGAAACTGTCCTCTCCTTTTGTATTCTGTTCCAGTCTCTTTTTTTTTAAAGACGAGGTCTCACCATGTTGGTCAGGCTGGTCTTGAACTCCCGACCTCAGGTGATCCGCCCGCCTTAGCCTCCAAAGTGCTTGGATTACAGGCGTGAGCCACCGCGCTCGGCCCAGTCTTTTTCTTTAAGCATCACTGATAAAGTTTCTGAGGACTGTGACATTGTCCTGTTGTTTCCGTAAGCCCTGTGGTTTTGACTACAGGACTTTGCCTATTGCCGTGATTTCTCTGAACGCATGCATTACAGTAGAACTGACCATTCTAGATGCTAGCTGTTGGCCTGGTGTGGTGGCTCATACCTGTCATCCCAGCACTTTGGGAGGCTGAGGAGGGCGGATCACCTGAGGTCAGGAGTTCAAGACCAGCCTGGCCAACATGGTGAAATTTCATCTGTACTAAAAAAACAAAAAAACAAACAAACAAACAAACAAAAAAAATTAGCCGGGCATGGTGGCACATGCCTGTAATCCCACCTACTCAGGAGGCTGAGTCAGGAGAATTGCTTGAACCTGGGAGGTGAAGGTTGCAGTGAGCTGAGATCATGCCATTGTACTCCAGCTTGGGCAGCAGATTGAGACTTCATCTCAAAAAAAATTTTTTTTTCAGGCTGGTCAAGTGAAGCAGTGGAAGTGGAGAAGTAACAAATCTGTAACTGGTTGTGATGGATTAGGTGTAAACACCACTGCACTCAGCCCAGCCTCTAACCATGTTTTAAATGCACATGCCCTTTGAGCCAGTGATTCCACTTTTAAAATTTATCTTATTTGTATTTATTTATTTATTCTTTTTTTGCCTCTCTTTTGTGTCTTGAGAAAATATAAAATTTATCTTAAAAGCAGGGTTGGGTGCAGCGGCTCACACCTGTAATTCTAGCACTTTGGGAGGCCAAAGCAAGAAGACCCCTTGAGTCCAGGAGTTCAAGACCAACCAGGACAACATAGCAGGACCCCGTCTGGATAAAAACTTAGCTGGGCATGCTGGTGCATGCCTGCATTCCCAGCTACTTGGGAGGCTATGGTGGGAAGATCACTTGAGCCCAGGAGTTTGAGGCTGCAGTTAGCTCTGATTGTACCACTGCACTCAGCCTGGGTGGCAGAGTGAGACACTGTCTTAAAAGGAAGAAAAAAATAATTTATCTGAAAAACGTCCTTGCACACATGCTAGACATTAGGTACCAAGCTGCTTTGTTATCATAATGGACAAGGATTTGACTTACTTCTCTCCCTCCCTTCCCTCCTTCCCTCCCTCTCTCCCTCCCTCCTTTCTTTCTCTCTCTTTCTTTCTTCCTCTAACCCCCAGGGAACTGTGGTGCCATCCTTGTCCATATGACAAAGCAGGTAGGTATCCAATGTGTAGCATGCATGCCTGTCACAGGCATCAGATCCAAGGCTTGCGTCCATGCAGGGGTGAGTCTGTAGCAACATACAGACCGAGGACAGACCTGCCAGACTGAAGGGATGATTGCTAAGAAGGACTGGGGATTCCTCACTACTCATTTCTTTTCTTCTTCTTTTTTTTTTTTTGCGACAGAGTCTCGCTCTGTTGCCAGGCTGGAGTGCGGTGGTGCCATCTCAGCTCACTGCGACCTCTGCTTCCCAAGTCTAAGCGATTCTCCTGCCTCGGCCTCCTGAGTAGCTGGGATTGCAGGCACTCATCACCACACCGGGCTAATTTTTGTATTTTTAGTAGAGACAGGGTTTCACCATGTTGGTCAGGCTGGTCTCGAGGTGGGTGCGATCCACCCACCTCGGCCTCCCAAAGTGCTGGGATTACAGACGTGAGCCACCATGCCTGGCCTTGATTTCTTTTTTGCTTTATTTTCCTTCCTTCCTTCCTTCTTTTCTTCCCTCCCTCCCTCTCCTTCCTCCTCCTTCCCTCCCTCCCTCCCTCCCTCCTTTCTTTCTCTGTCTCTTTCTTTTCTTTCTTTCTTCCTCTTTTTTCTTCTGAGACAGGGTCTCACTCTGTTGCCTAGGCTGGAGGGCAGTGGCTCCATCCTGGCTCACTGCAGCCTTGACCTCCCAGGCTCAAGCATCCTCCTGCTTTAGCCTCCTGAGTAGCTGGGATTACAGGTGTGCACCACTATACCCAGCTCATTTATGTATTTGTGTGTGTGTGTGTGTGTGTGTGTGTGTGTGTGTGTGTGTGTGTGTGTGTGGAGATGGGGTCTCACTATGTTGCCCAGGCTAGTCTCCAACTCCTGAGCTCAAGTGATCTGCCAGCTTTGGCCTCCCAAAGTGCTGAGATGACAGGTGTACACCATGGCGCCCAGCCAATTTGTTTTTATAAAACATGTACAGAGAAGTACAGAAAGCATAACTGTCTAACCCAGCGAGTTTCAAAGCAAACACACCCATGTAACCAGTACCCAGATAAAGAAACATTCCCAGCCTCTCAGAGGCTGCCTGTGCCCCTCCCAGTCACCCCACCTTCAGCCTCCAAAAGGCCCTTGACTTTTTTTTTTTTTTTTTCCCTGAGATAGGGTCTCACTCTGACTCCCAGGCTAGAGTGCAGTGGCCCAATCATGGCTCATTGCAGCCTCGACCTCCCTGGGCTCAGACTCCCCAGCTCAGACTCCCAAGTAGCTGCGACTACAGGCATGCACCACCATGCCCAGCTAATTTTTCTATTTTTTGTAGAGACAAGGTTTTGCTGTTGCCCAGGCTGGTCTCAAACTCCTGGGCTCAAGCGATCCTCCTGCCTTGGCCTCCCACGTGCTTTTATTACAGGAGTGAGCCTCCACACCCAGACACACGTGACATCTAATGCCATCATTACATGATGCGTTTTTGAACTTCACATGGATGGGATCATACAGCAAGTCTCCTTCTATAGGTCTGGTGTCTCTTGCCCGCGTGGTGTCTGACATTCAGCAATACTGTGGGTATGGCAGTAGGCTGTGGTCGCTCACTGCTGGGTGTTTCCATTATGTGGCTATGGCCCAGTTTCTTTCTCTACTCTATGCTGACAGGCATTGGGGTAGTTTCCAGTTTATGAGCCATTGTGAATAGGGCAGTGTATGTGTCTTGTAAACAGAGGTCTGCCCTTCTGCTAGGTGTATATGTGGGAGAAGAATAGCTGGCTCAGAGGATTGATATGTGCCTGACTTACTAGATACTGACAATTGCTTTCCAAAGTGGCTGTGCTGGTCTGCACTCCCCCCAGCAGTGCACGAGGGTTCCAGGAGCTCCATGTCCTCACCTACACCCCTCTGTTTAATTGCAACACTCGCGGTGGCTGTGGGCAGGTACCTCAGTGAAGTATTTTGTTTTGTTTTTGAGATACAGTCTCATTCTGTCGCCCTGGCTGGAGTGCAGTGGCACGATCTTGGCTCACTACAACCTCTACCTCCCAGGTTCAAGTAATTCTCCTGCCTCAGCCTCCCCAGTAGCTGGGATTACAGCTGCTCACCACCATGTCCGGTTAATTTTTTGTATTTTTAGTAGAGATGGGGTTTTACCATGTTGGCCAGGCTGGTCTCGAACTCCTCACCTCAAGTGATCTGCCTGCTTTGGCCTCCAAAAGTCTGGGATTACAGGCATGAGCCACCGTGCCTGGCCCTCAGTGAAGCTTTAATGTGCATTTCCCAGGTGACTATATTAGTTTCCTATCATTGCTGTAGTAAATTACTAATTTAGTGCTGCAGTATCACACTTAACGGAGCCTCTGGTGTACTTGTGAGAGAATGAGAATGACAAAGGCAAATGTCTTAGTATTATTAAGGTAACAGTTTTGGCCGGACTCGGGGGCTCACGCCTGTAATCCCAGCACTTTGGGAGGCCGAGGCAGGTGGATCACCTGAGGTCAAGAGTTTGAGACCAACCTGGCCAACATAGTGAAACCCTGTCCCTACTAAAAATACAAAAATTAGCCAGGTATGGTGGTGTGCATGTGTAATCCCAGCTACTCAGGAAGCCGAGGCAGGAGAATTGCTTGAACCTGGGAGGTGGAGGTTGCAGTGAGCCAAGATCACACCACTGCACTCCAGCCTGGGTGACAGAATGAGACTGTCTCAAAAAAAAAAAAAAAAAAAATCCAGATGCAGCTAATGAATGGATGAGTAAAAAAAATGTGGCTTATCTACATAGTAGAATAGTGGCCATAAGACGTCATGAAGTACTGACCAGCCTGGCCATCGTGATAAAACCCCATCTCTACTAAAAAAACGAAAAAATGAGTCAGACGTGGTGGCATATGCCTGTAGTACCAGCTACTTAGGAGGCTGAGGCAGGAGAATGGCTTGAACCCCCGGGAGGTGGAGGTTGCGAGGTGAGATCACACCACTGTACTCCAGCCTGGGTGACAGAGCAAGACTCGTCTCTTTTTTTTTTTTTTTTTTTTTTTTTTTTTAAAGATGGGGTTTCACCATGATGGCCAGGCTGGTCTTGAACTCCTGACCTCAGGTGACCCACCCACCTCGGCCTCCTGAAGTGCTAGGATTACAGGCGTGAGCCACCGCGTCCGGCCGACTCGTCTCTTTAAAAAAAAAAAAAATGAAGTACTGACACATTCCACAAAGCGGATTAAAGTTGAAAACATGCTTAATTAAAGCCAACAGACATAACAGGACAAACAGTAGCCAGGCACCTGGCGAGCACCTGTAATCCCAGCTACTCAAGGCTGAGAAGAGAGGATCCCTTCGAACTTGAGAGGTCAAGGCTGCAGTGACCTGTGATCTTATCACTGCACTCCAGCCTGGGCAACAGAGCAAGATCTTGTCTCAAAAAAAAAGCAATCTAAAAGGACAAATATTGTATAATTCAACTTATATAAAATGTTCCGAGTGGCAAGTCTAGACAGAGACAAGATAGCTGAGTGGTTGCCCTGGACTGGGAGTTGGAGAGAGAACTGCTAATGAGTTGCTTTCTTATGGGGGTGATGAAAATGTTCTGGAATTAGAGTTCTAAATACACTCAAACCACTTTATTTTTATTTATTTTATTTGAGACAGAGTCTTGCTGTGTCTCCCAGGCTGGAGTGCAGTGGCCTGATCTCAGCTCACTGCAACCTCTGCCTCCCAGGCTCAAGCAATTCTCGGTGCCTCAGTCTCCCTAGTAGCTGGGATTACAGGCAGGTGCTACCACACCCAGCTAATTTTTGTATTTTTAGTAGAGACGGGGTTTCACCATGTTGGCCAGGCTGGTCTCAAACTCCTGACCTCAAGTGATCCACCTGCCTCAGCCTCCCAAAGTGCTGGGATTACAGGTGAGCCACCGCACCCAGCCTAAAACCACTTTAATAGTGTGAATTTTATGGTATGTGAATTATGTCTCAACAAAGTCATTTAAAAGTGGGGATTGCACTCACATGTGGAGAATGATGACCAGAGAGCTATCAAAATAGGGTGGCAGAATGTTGACAGCTGCTGGACCCCGGGATATGGGCACATAGGGGTTCCTTATACTATTCTGGTTTTGTATGTGTTTGAAAACTTACAGGATAAAAAAGTTTTATTTTTTGAACTGAGCTGCAGGGTTCCGGGGCCTTCTCTTCCTCCTTTACCTGCAGTGGCAGTGGAGGTAGCTCTTCCCCTAGACACAGAGCCCTACTCTGACCTGCTCCCTGACTGGCTGACCTGAGATGCAGTCACAGCCACTATATCCCATCGCTAGTGGCCTGGCAGACACTGATTGATTCAAGCTTGGGCTAAGTGCCCAGTCTTGAGCCAATCACTGGGCTTGCCCACTCCTTGGCCACAATCAGAGCCTGCAGATATGGGAGGGGAAGGGAAGGTGGAGTGGATTCATCAATAGTGACCCCCTTGGTGTTTTTTTTTTCCCCTTCTCCATTAAATGGCACAGCCACCACCCCAGCTATTCTGAAGTAGTGGCTAGAATTTGAACCCTGGTCTCCCGCCCTCTTGCCTCCAAAGTGTTTTGGTGTTAAAGGTGCTATTTTAGTATCTAAATGAGTCTAGGTGAGCCTTGAAGGGGGACTTCCTGGAGGAGGGCTGGCGACCACATGCCCTCCCTCTCCTCCACCTCACCCCATCTCCGCCTCCGCTTTCCCATCGAGGGGGCAGATCAGCTCTGAGGGCTGTAGAGGTCTTCCCTGTGCTGCCTGCCTCGGGTCACCACAATCCTGCAACTGTCCCTTCCTCCCTAGGATGACGAGGCACGGCAAGAACTGCACCGCGGGGGCTGTCTACACCTACCACGAGAAGAAGAAGGACACAGGTGCGGGACTGGGCGGGGCGCGGATGGGTCTCGGAGTCACCATCTCCCCTCGCCAAGGTTTTGCTTCCTCTGTGTCCCTGTCTCTCTCCTGCTCCCAACTTACGCAGATAGCCATGACCACGTCAGCCACAGCCGGGTGATCCTGCGCCCCCATGTGGCCCGGCGCTGTGTTCCCTGCCTTCTGCACATGAACTCACTCCTCCCAACAGAGCCTCAGGGAGGGCGCTGTTGTTACCCCATGTTCCAGAGGAAGAAACTGAGGCCCAAACAGGGACAGGCACTCGAGCTTGGTAACAGCCAGAAGAGCGGAGGGGAGTCAGCGGTCAGCCCCTCCACCGAGCTGCCACTCAGTGACCAGGCCTGTCTGCCTCTCTCTTACACTCCAGGGTTGACACCTCCCTGTGGGTTCAGCCTGTGGCCCCAGCGTACAGACAGCGGCTCCTGACTGCCTGTTTCTCTCTGTGTCCCCCACCCCCACCACTGCGTCGTCTCTGTGCCTCTCTCGCGGGCTTTGGAGAGGGACAGGTCTCCTGTTGCTCTGCCCCTCCATCACTCTGCCCACCTCTGTCCCCAGCGGCCTCAGGCTATGGGACCCAGAACATTCGACTGAGCCGAGATGCTGTGAAGGACTTCGACTGCTGTTGCCTGTCCCTGCAGCCCTGCCACGATCCTGTTGTCACGTGAGCTGGGACCAGGGGTGGGAGGGTCCAGGTGGGGAGGGCAAGGGTACCGCCAGGAGGGGGCTGTGTGTGTGGGTCTGGCCACCGGCACAGGCGGGGAACCCTGGAGGAGTAATTTATCCTCAGAGCCTCCATGTGCTCACCTGAGATGTGGGCATGATCCCAGTGTCTGTTTTGTAGTATGGAACATATGGAAAGGGACATGTTCCTAATGGGTGCAGGGCTCTTGGAGCATTGCCGAGGCCACCACAGAAGGTCTTTGGGAGCACTTCCCATGACCTGCCTCTGATGGTAGGGCAAAGGCTTAACAGGTGCAGAGTCCAGGCGCTAAATATGTGCTCAGTTAGTGGTATATTTTATAGAAGACACTAATGATCAGGGCCCCCAAGGCCACCTTCAGGTCCTTTTTTTTTTTGAGATGGAGTCTTGCTCTGTCACCCAGGCTGGAGTGCAGTCGTGTGATCTCAGCTCACTAACCTCCACCTCCCAGGTTCAAGCGATTCTCCTGCCTCAGCCTCCTGAGTAGCTGGGATTACAGGTGCCCACCACCACACCTGGCTAATCTTCGTATTTTTAGTAGAGACGGGGTTTCACCATTTGGTTAGGCTAGTCTAGTCTCAAATGCCTGACCTCGTGATCCGCCTGCCTCGGCCTCTTTTTTTTTTTTGAGACAGAGTCTCACTTTGTTGCCCAGGCTGGAGTGCAGTGGCAATACCTTGGCTCACTGATCTGCCAGGCTCAGGTGATCCTCCCACCTCAGCCCCCCTGAGTAGCTGGGACCACGGGTGTGCAGTACCACATCTGGCTTTTTTTGTTTGCTTTTTGTAGCGAGGAGCTCTCATTTTGTTGCCCAGGCTGGTCTCGAACTCCTGGCTGCAGCAATATGTGGCTCACATTGTTGCTGGAAGAATGAAGCACTTTCCCTGCAACTCTGTTGGGAGACGACAGCTGCAAGCTCAAGTCTGGTCTCTACTAGACTCTGTCCCATGTGCCTGTTTCCTTTGCTGATTTTAATCTAGGTCCTTTCACCATGAGTATAACAGCTTTGCTGAGTTCTGTCAGTGCCAGCCAATGACTGAACCTGGGGCTGATCATGGTGGCTCCTGTCTATCATCCCAGCACGTTGGGAGACTGAGGTGGGAGGATCACTTTCTTATTGCCCCCTTTCTTTGCAGCCCAGATGGCTACCTGTATGAGCGTGAGGCCATCCTGGAGTACATTCTGCATCAGAAGAAGGAGATTGCCCGGCAGATGAAGGTGACAGAGATGGGGAGAGGGAGGCACAGGCAGGCAGGAGCTTTGGGGTCTGAGCTCACAGGCAGAGCCATTCGGGGCCCTCCACTCTCACTTCCTTTTTCCCTCTGGGCCTTTGCCCGTGCTGTTACCTCCGCCTGGTGCACCGTTCCCCTCCTGCTCCCACTAAATCCTCCTCACCAGAGGGTAACCCAGGTGCTGCCAGTCTGAGCTCCTGCCAGTCCCTGGGATCTGCCCCAGTCACGTCTACTCTTGGCACTTGGCATAGCTGTAACTCTACATGTGGCTGTCTGGCACATCCCACTTCCCCTCTAGACTGCTAGTCTTCCCACCCTGTGGCCTAGGTTCTTAGTAAGGATGAGCTAAATGGGGCGGCGCAGTGGCTCACGCCAGTAATCCCAGCACTTTGGGAGGCTGAAGCGGTGAATCACCTGAGGTCGGGAGTTTGAGACCAGCCTGACCAACAGGGAGAAACTCCGTCTCTACTAAAAATAAAAATTAGCTGGGTGTGGTGGCGCATGCCTGTAATCCCAGCTACTCGGGAGGCTAAGGCAGGAGACTCGCTGGAGCCCAGGAGACGGAGGTTGCTGTGAGCTGAGATCGCGCCATCGCACTCCAGCCTGGGCAACAAGAGTGAAACTCCGTCTCAAAGAAACAACAAAAAAGATGTGCTAAATGAATCGACATCACCTCATTTTTCTGGGCCTCAGTTTCATCATCTGTAAAACGGGCTGACAGGGCCAAATCAGAGGCCGAAGCAGGATGCCTAGGAGGTGCACGCAGGTGAACATCCTCAAGGTGTTTACTGGGAGTCTGGCCTGGCCTTCCA
>PVKP010027374.1:0-31370 GCA_004027715.1 Plecturocebus donacophilus
TGCTAAACACTTTGGGTCCGTTATTTACTTGAACTATAAGCTCACTGCGCTGCCAGGGCCCCTTCCCCATTCTTGGGACAAAGAGACGCCAAGTACCTCGGGCACATCAAATAGAGGAGGTGGCTGAGCACCATCCCATCGCACGACCCGGTTACACTCCCATTCTCACCTTTCTCTGGAAAGATGTTTTAAGATCCAGCCCAACAGACTTCTTTGTGAAATTCTCCTCTACCTTCCCACGGAAAAGAATGGTTTTTACTGTTTTCCCATAGTACTTGGTACATAGTCTGAACACAGAACTTCATGCTTTCTGTAATAGTTAGTGGTTTATGTGTCTGGCTCTACACTGGGACTGTGAACTCTTTGTAGGCAAGCCCTGTATCCCGTTTGCTGCATCCATTCTCACACATGGTGGCCACTCAAAGAATGTTTGTTAAATTGAAAATGTACCCAATAAATTAGACAAGTCTCTTAACTTCCTTTCTGACCTTCCCTTCACGTCTCGCCTCTTGTCTTCCTTGTTGTCTTAGCCTTTAACCAGGCAGTTTTCCATAAGTTGAAATGTCCTGTCTATTCTCTTTACCCAGTTCCAGTCATGCCTTGGGCCTTATTTCTTTCATAGCATCCTGTATCCATCTTTCCTTTTCTGTGCACTATCTAAAACTTCTATAATAGCTTGTTGTATTTTAATTTCATGTCCCCTGGTTTTACTGGAAATGCCTAGCTGGTAAGGAATGTTTGTTTAAGAAATCCAGACAACAGTACCAGTAGTTTTTTACTTTTCTCTATCCTGAGGGTCTGAGGCTGAATTTACTCATCCCAGGGTCATTTTGGCTTCATTGCTGACTGAGTGACCAGTCCCATAAAAGGTTCACTCTTTATTTTTTGAATGGGCAAGAACTTTAAAGTATAAATACTATAGTATGAGGCATATAAAATGGTAAGTTAAATGCAGCAGCACTGTAGTTCTTTTCTGCAAACACCTTTAACATTATTCAAGGGAAGCAATAAAGGGAAAACATAGTCACTTGTTGGATCACTTTTTCTTTTGGAAAAACTAGTTCCAGAACTAGTTATAGTACTCTAATTAAGGAACGCAGCCTGGGAATCCATACTTTATTCAGACACTTTGATCCTTACATCAATGTGTCTCTCCCTTACACAAGTCTAAAACCAGTGAATCATTGTAAAAGCTAGGATTGGGGACTGTCTGGTACCATTGTTAGTATTTTGGGCTGTGATGAAATGGCACGGATAGCTTCTAATGAAAATTTATTCAGATTTATGAGCCAGTACTCATCACAACAATCCGAAAAACTCTTAAGAGGATAGAAACTGAATGACAAAGTGAGTCACAGTCTTTGTGATGTGATGTCTGCAGGGGTGGGTGGGAGAAATTACTGAATGACCAGTCTCATTCTACTCCTTTCTAAGTTGAATCATTTTGCAAATAGACAATTCATAGGTTTTTAGATGGCTATTACATAAATAGTAAATGGAAGACAGTAAAAGGGTCAAATAATGTTTCCATTTAAAAAAGTACTTTTTAAGACATATCACTTGATAAACACTTTGTTTTTGAATTAGAAATGAAAATTGTCTTTCTACTGCCTGATAGATATCTTTTAATCCAATACTACTGCATGTCTTCTTTATGTATTCTTACTTTTTCTATTAATTATGTTACTTTTCTTACCTAATTTTTTTTTTTAAACTCTACCAACTGTTATTTGGCCTTTCTTCTTATAGCTGTTTCTAGTGTTGGCTCATTTGGAGATGGGGTGTGTGTGTTTGTGTGTTGGGGAGAGGTGTCATTTACTCACTGGCTGGATGACTACTTGAATTGGATAGGGACTCAAGAGAAGAAGGTCCCTTTGATTTTGGAAATTCTGATTCTGGGATGATATCATCTTGCATTTTGCATTGTGGCTACTCTTCTGTTACTTCTCATGTAAGCTTTTCTGTGAGTCATATTTTACCTTTAAATGTAAGACTTATTAACCTTATTTCCTTATCTTCTTTGGGGTAAGGCATTTATTTAAAAAAAAAGCTAAGTGAGAAAAGAAATATTCTATTTTGAATATCTTTCTAAGTTTTAGTTCACCTTACACATATATATATATATATATCTACATTACTCTAAACTCAACTTAGTAATGGGAGTATAATTGAAGTGAGTTTGGGAAGATAATTTTGTTAACTGTTTTAGTGTAGTATAGTAGTATCTAAAGAAGACATAGAATGTGTTGGATTGAAAAATAACGCATTACAGAGACACCCTCAGCTGTTAAAGGGTGAAAAAAGTGAGGCATAGATGATTTTTTGGAGGATTGTATGAAAGCTCTGAAGTATTCATGGGATCTGTCCAGCTCTGTCCACACAACTAGGGAGACTGCCAGGGTGACTAGGCAGAGTCCCTCTCCTCTGTGGTAGAGGAATGGCCAGTTGTTTGGCCTTTGCCACTGTACTATATTCCTAGGACCTTGATATTTACATTGAATGAATTAGTAACATTTTAGAACATGCTCTATGCCAGCTTTACAAATATCTGTTTAATCTTAAATACAAACTTATAAAGCAGGTATCATTATCTTCATTTTACAAATAAGAAAATAGTTTTTTCCTATTAGCTTTTCAAAAGATGGTCCCTTTGACCATGACAACTTGTAATTATGCATTTAAGCAAACAATTTAAACTCTTCTGGAGACTTTGCCATGTCCAGCAAAGTTAAGGTCTTTGCCATCTATTCTTCTGTCCCTTTGTCTGTTCCACTCTGCTTTGTTTAAGAAAGACTTCTGTCATGATTTAGTAGCAGACAATTCTTCTTTAATATTTAAAAGTTTCTTTTTTTGTTTTGTTTTTTGAGACAGAGTCTCGCTCTGTTGCCCAGGCTGGAGTGCAGTGGTGCAGTCTTGGCTCACTGAAGCCTCCACCTCCTGGGCTCAAGCAATTCTCCTGCCTCAGCCTCCCGAGTATCTGGGACTACAGGTGTGTGCCACCATGCCCAGCTAAATTTTGTATTTTTAGTACAGACATGGTTTCACCATGTTTGCCAGACTGATCTCAAATTCCTGACCTTAAGTGATAGACCCACCTGGGCCTCCAAAAGTGCTGGAATTAGAGGCATGAGCCACCACCCTGGCCTATATTTAAGGGCTTCTTAAGATTTATGAGTGGCATATACAAAAACAGAGTAGGACGTAATTAAGAATGAATACTGTACAGTCGTGCACTGCATCATGATGTTTTGGTCAATTGCAGACCTCATATATGATGGTGGTCCTGTAAGATTTATAATACTATATTTTAACTGTACCTTTTATATGTTTAGGTAACACAAATACCACTGTTTTAAGTTGCCTACAGTATTCAGTACAGTAATGTGCTGTACAGGTTTGCAGCCTGGGAGCAATAAACTATACCATCATCTAGGATTGTGTAAGTACACAGTATGATGTTCACACAATGATGAAATTACCTAAGGATGAGTTTCTCAGAAGGTATCCCCATAGTTAAGTGTCACGTGATTATATAACACAGTGATATTTGTGTATTTAAGCATATCTAAACATTGAAATGGTACAGTAAAAATACGACATTATAGTCTTATGGGACCACTGTCATAAAGGTAATTAGAAAGATGTTTTCAAAGTATAGTTAGGCTCTTTCAAAAAAAAAAATTGTTCAGTATTTAAGGACATGTGGTGTAAGATTTTAAAACAACCAAAAAAAAAAAAAGCAGATGGACCTGAATCTCTTATTTAATTTTGTTCATTGAGTGAGATTATCCATTAATCAATAATTTTCTGAGTGTCTACTATGTGAAGGAATAAAGACCAAGATAAACAGATAAAGAAATATCAAGAAAGCATGTAACAAGACACATCCAGGAAAGTATCTAAAAATTAAACCCCTTCCTTTTTTGACTCTCTTGTATTTTCAAATGGTATCACCATCTTCCTTGCCAACCAGGCCCAGGTCTTGAGTGAATTTCTACTATGTCATTTTCTGCACTCCCCACTTCTCTTGTCAGGCCCTGTCCGGTTCAGTTCTGCAGCACATTCACGCTTGTGCTGGTCTCTGCAGTCTTGCTGCAGCTGGTCTAGTTCTAACCCTGACTGTTGGAACTGCCGTCTAACTGATCTCATCTGTATTCGTCTACTAAGACTGCCATAACAAACATACCACAGTCTGAGTGGCTCGAACAACAGAAATTTGTCTTCTCATAGTTCTGGAGGCTGGAAGTCCAAGATGAGGTGTTGGCAGGTTTAGTTTCTTCTGAGGCCCCTTTCCTTGGCTTGCTGATGGCCACTCTCTAGCTGCCTCTTCACAAGATCTTTCCACTGTGCTTGTGTCTCTGTTGTCTCTTTGTATGTCCAGATTTCCTCTTCTTATAAAGACCTCAGTCAGATTGGATGGAGGCTCACCCTAAAGGCTTCATGTTAATGTAATCACATCTTTTGGGGCCCCATGTGCAAACACAATCACATGCAGAGATACTGCAATTAGAGCTTCATGAGTTTGGGGGAACACAATTTGGCCCACAGTAGCCCATAATAAAGGATGTTATTCTTTGCCAGAGTGACTTGATTACTCTGTTTAGTTGTTCAGCAGTTGGACATTGTTTTTTCCTGAAGAGGAACTCTGATGATGGTACTCCACAGGAAAACATTTTAGGCTGTCATGAGCCCTTGCTTCCAAAATGCCAAAAAAAAAGAAGGAATAATGATCATGCCAAAAAAGGCCATAGCCACGTGCAGCCTGTGTGTGGCCGGAACTATGTCCAATGCATGACCAAGGACAAGGCTATCAAGAAGTCATCATTTGAAACATAGTAGAGGCTGCAGTTATCAGGTACATTTCTGAAGCTAGTGTCTTTGACGCCTCTGTGCTTCCCAAGTTGTATGTAAAGCTATATTACTGTGTGAGTTGTGCCATTCACAGCAAGAAAGTCAGGAATTGATCTAGTGAAGCCAGCATGGACCAAATACCCTGATCCCTATTTAGACCTGTGGGTGCTGGCCCACGACCTCCACTAAAGCCCAGGTAAGGAGCTGAGTCCTTAAGGACTGAAGAAAAACTATCCTCTGGAAAAAAAAATAAAATGAAAATTGTACTTAAAAAAAGAAAAACATGAAAGAGGTCAGTTTCCTGGTACACAGTTGCCTCCAGAACTTACAGATGTTGCAAGTCTGTAAAAATCAGAAAACATAGGAAAGTTACCAGCAGATGTGTGGTTGTCATGGATAGAAAGTGGGATACAGGTATTTTCTGGAAACTCTAGGTAAGTAGTAAGCTTGATACAGATCTCCGAAAAAAATTCCAAGAGGCTTGAGAATGCAGAAAAAGAAGATAACAGCATAAGTAGTAACTAGGGTGTTACAGTGGGAGAGTAGTAATATATACATAGTCTTCGTGTTAATTTCCATGGAATATTCAACTAAATTTCTCATAGCAACCTTCTGTAAAAGATGTGTATTTTCTTCAAGAGACTCTAGAGTTTTTCATGTTTAGTATTCTTAGGTCAGGGTCCAACAGCCTGTTTTATAAATAAGTTTTATTGGCACACAGCCACCCTCACTTGTTTAAACATTGTGGCCACTTTCACACTACAATGGCAGATACCCCTCAAGGTGGAAAATATTTACTCTCTGGCCTTTTACCCCAGAAATTGTGCTGACCCCGGCTTAAGCCATATTTTTCATGAGGAGTGTACACTCCTTAGTCATGGCATTTCTGCTATTCCACACTATTACATTTAATACTAATTTCTTGACACTTTATGTCAGAAACTGTGTAATATTGCCTGTGGCTTTTACGCATATTCCTCAACCTTTGGACAGGAATTGTTATTTCCAGTCTGATCTCTTATTTAAAAATGTATTTATTAGTGATTTAATATCACTTTTAATAAACTGGAATTATGCTTTCCTTCTAAAAGAAAAATAAAGGTTATATAGATGTATTATAATCTAAAACTATTTTAATAGACAGCTGATCCTGTTATACAATTACTAGTAAAATATCATGCTTTAGATTATTATTCTAAACCAAAGTTATGGTTTTTGCTAGACCCTCTACCCAACTTTTAACAGCAAAGTAACTAATTCCCATGTAGCAGGAAAATTCAGTTAGTTATTTCCATATATATTTTGCAACTCAACTACTGCAGGAGGTTACATTATTCAAAGTTAGATATTCTCTATTTTAATGAAGTTAAAAAAAATAAAGAGTTTGGATATTTGTTTACACCAACTTTGAATATTTTCCTCACTTAGATTATTTTTGGCTATACTTAATGCTGTAGAACTGTAGAGCTTTTAGGTTAAAGAATTCTGGAGAATACTGGTTCTGCCATGGGTATCACTCCAGAAGTAGGTGAATGTTCCTGTTAGATGCCTTTTTTTTTGTTTTGTTTTTGAGAAGGAGCCTAATGCCCACAGTGGCTGATAGTTAAAAGCACACAGTTCTGTTCTCAAGGTAGGACAGACAGCAGAACCTTTTTAAAGACCTGCTAGGGGAAATAATATTTATGGAAGCCTGCCTCAACAATGTATGAAGTACATCTTTCCTCCAAATTGAGAGTTTTAACTTGAGGATTCATAGATTTGCTTTAGATTTCCCTTAAAAATAGATGCAAAATGCTAGGTATTAGGTTGTTTTTCTGAGGAGAGGGTACGTAGCATTTTGTCAGATTCTCAAGAGTTTATCTGTGGTCTAAAATGTTAAGGACAAGTATCACTAGAAACACCAAAATGTGTCTTTTAATTAATCTGACATCAGTGAGAGAACTACATGACAGTGAGAATGCATTTACTGAATTGTGTGTTGGGGTGAACCTTTAGTTTATGGTGAGCGATTTAGTAAGAAACATCTCTATGAAGCTCATCTCTGTGTTAATTATAAGAAATGTTGAAGGCTGCTGTTGATCTCATTACATAGTGTCCACCCTGAGGTTCCTTAGGAGAGATTTCTCTTTGGTAACTATGTCAGGACTAGTTATGCTTTTTCTTAGCAGCCAGCTTATTTTTATCTTATGGTCTCTGGGAAATGTATTGCTGCTGGTTACCAGAAAGCCAACTGGCCTCCTTCTGGCAAGTATAATAATTTCACTTCTGATTTCACCAGTTTTAAACCCTTTATTTGTATTTGTCTTATTTAAAAGCCATTTTTAAAGTGTTTTTTTTTTTCTTGATATATTGTCAAGATATATTGTCTTTGTAACTCACCTTAAATATTACTTGGGATCAAACATTTTGTACCTCAATAAAAATAATATATTGATTAATTTGTTATTTTAACCACAAAGAACCACTATATTATACAGAGCATTGGGTGCTGGAGATTAAAAACTCAAGGTCTCTGTCCCTTAAAATGTATTTTGTTTGTAACAACAAGAAAAAGATATAAATCAATAAGGGCAACAAAATGTTATGTCTGGTTTGCTTGTGGTGTTTCCCATGGGACAGTGAGATCATAACAAGGATAGCAGTAAATTCTAATGGGGAAGTCATAAAAAGCTTCAAACAGGAGTGACCACTGAACAGAATGTTTGGAATCAAGTAGGTGTTTGCCAGGCAGACAGGGCGGGTAAGGGCAGGAAGGCCAAGAAGGTAGGGCCAGGTTTGACATGTTTTGGGAACCAAAAGAAGTTTGGAATGGCTGGAGGGTAGGATCATGGTAAGAAGTAAGGCCTGTTAGCTAGGCAAGGACTGGATTATGATGGGCCTTGCAAGCCTTACTGAACAATTGGTCTTTATCCTGGAAGTGGTGGAGAATCAATAGAGGGTTTTAATGAGAGAATGAGAGGATTAAATTTGGGCTTTTATGAGATCACTCTGGCGGGTGTGTATAATAGATTGGAGGGTATGAAGCTGACAGCAGAGAGTACAATTAGGAAACGATTGCGGTTATCCAATTGAGAAATGGAAATCTCTCTCAGACCATTTCCCTGCACGTAGTAAATGATGTATGGGCATACCTTCAAGAAGATACTGTGGGTTTGGTTCCAGACCACCACAATAAAGTGAATAGCACAGTAAAGCGAGCCACATAAACTTTTTGGTTTCCTAATACATATGAAAGCTATGTGTTTACACTATACTATAATCTGTTAAGTGTACAGTAGCATTATATATTAAAAAAAACCAATGTACAAACTTAGTGAAAAAATACTGTATTTTAAAAAATGCTAACAATCATCTGAGCCTTCAGTGAGTCGTAACTGTTTCGCTAGCGTAGAGTCTTGCCTCAGTGTGGATGGCTGCTGACTGATCAGGTGATCAGGTGGTGGTGGTTGAAGGTTGGGGTTGCTGTGGCAATTTCTTAAAATAAGACAACAGTGAAATTTGTGGCATCAGTTGACTTACCCTATCACGAAAGATTTCTTTGTAGCATGAGATGCTATTTGATAGCATTTTACGTACAATAGAACATTTTTCAAAATTAGAGGCCAATGCTTCAAACCCTCCTGCTGCTTTATTAACTAAGTTTATGTAATATTCTAAATCATTTGTGGCCATTTCAACATATCTTCACCAGCAGTAGATTTCATCTCAAGAAATCACTTTCTTTGTTCTTTCCTAAGAGACAACTCCTCATCTGTTTAAGTTTTATCACCAGTTTGTAGCAATTTAATCACATCTTTCGGCTTCAGTTGTAATTCTAGTTCTCTTCCTGTTTTCATCCCATCTGCATTTACTTCTTCCACTGAAGTCTTGAACCCCCTCAAAGTCATAATGAGGGTTGAAATCAACTTCTTCTAAACTCTTAGTGGTGTTAATATTTTTACTTCCATGAATCACAAATATTCTTGATGGCATCTAGAGTTGTCAGTTATTTCCAGAAGGCAGGCTTGCTTGCTCTTTCTTTCTTTTCTTTCTTTCTCTCTCTCTTTCTCTTTCTCTCTTTCTTCCCCTCCGCTCTCCTCCCCTCCTCTCCCCTCCCCTTTCTCCTTTCTTTCTCTCTGTCTCTGTCTCTCTCTCCCTCTTTCTCTCTGTCTCTTTCTCTGACTTACTCTGTCACCCAGGCTAGAGTACAATGGTACAGTCATGGCTTACTGCAGCCTTGACCTCCTGGGCTCAAGTGTTCCTGCCACCTCAGCTTCCCAAGTAACCGAGACTACAGGTATGCACCACCATGCCCAGCTATTTAAAATTTTTTTTTATAGAGACAGGGTCTCACTATGTTACCCAGTCTGGCCTTGAATTCCTGGGCTCAAGCCATCCTCCTGCCTTGGCATCCCAAAATTCTAGGATTATAGGCATAAGTTACCATGCCTAGCCTCCAGAAGGTTTTCAGTTTACTTTACCCAGATGCATTGGAGGAATTACTATCTATGACAGCTGCACGCTTACAAAATATATTTCTTAAATCTTAACACTTGGAAGTAGAAGTTACTCTTGAGCCATGGGCTGCACAATGGATGTTGTGTTAGCAGGCATGAAAACGTTAATCTTGTACATCTTCATCAGAGCTCTTGAGTGACTAGGTATGTTGCTACTGAATAGTAATCTTTTGAAAAGGATTTTTTTAAATCAGTAGTCAAAAGTGGGTTTGAAATATCCAGTAAACCATGCTGTGAACAGATGTGCTGTCATCCAGAATTTGTTATTCCATTGGTAGAACACAGATAGAGTAGATTTAGCATAATTCTCAAGGCCCTAAGGCTTTCAGAATGGTAAATGAGCATTGCCTTCCACTTAAAGTCACCAGCTGCATTAGCCCCTAACAAGAGAGTCAGCCTGTCCTTTGAAGCTTTGAAGTCAGGCATTGACTTCTCTCTAGCTATGAAAATCCTAGATGTCATCTTCCAAGAAAAGGCCGTTTTGGCCGCATTGGAAATCTGTTAATGTAGCTTCCTTCATCAGTGATCTTAGCTAGATCTTCTAGATAACTTGCTGTAGCTTCTACATTAGCACTTGCTGCTTTACCTTGCATGTTGATTTTACAGAGATGGCTTGTTTTGCTAAACCTCATGAACCAATTCTGCTAGCCTCCAACTTTTCTTCTGCGGCTTCCCCTACCTCTCTTAGCCTTCATAGAACTGAAGAGAGTTAGGGCCTTGTTCTGTTTTAGGCTTTGGCATAAGGGAATGGTGGGGCTGGCTTGATCTTCTATCCGGAACACTCAAACTTTCTCCATATCAGCAATAAGGCTGTTTTGTTTTCTTATTGTTCTTGTGTTCACTGGAATAGCACATTTCATTTTTTTCAAGAATTCTTTTGCATTCACAACTTGGCTGTTTATGTTAAGAGGCCTAGCTTTTGGCCTGTCTCGGTTTTCAACATGCCTTCTCCACTAGGCTGAATCATTTCTTGATTTTGATTTAAAGTGAAAGACAATGAGACTCTTCCTTTCACTTGAACGCTGAGAGGCCATTGTAGGTTTACTAATTGGCCTAACTTTAACATTCTTGTGTCTTAGGGAGCAGGGAGGCCTTAGGAGAGGGAGAGAGACAGGGGAGCATTGGTCAGTGGAGCAGTCAGAACACACATGTTTATTAAGTTTGCTGTTTTATATGGGTATAGTTTGTGGTCCCCCAAAACAATTACATCAAAAATTACTGATCACAGATCACCATAATACATGTAATAATAATAGAAAAGTTTGAAATATTGTGAGAATTACCCAAATATGACACAGACATGAAATGAACACATGCTATTGGAAAAATAGCGCTAGTAGACTTGCTTGATGCAGGGTTTCCACAAAACTTTAATTTTCAAAAATCATAATATCTGTGAAGAGCAATAATGCAAATCACAATAAAACAAGGTATATCTGCATATGCACTAGAATGGAAGGGACTCCATTTTATTAAGTGAAACAAAGAAATTATTGAATAATACTGCAAATATTACCCCCTTTGTGAAAATGCACATGCACAAACGCAAGGTCTGTACTTGTGTAGTAAACAGGAAGACTGAGATCTGAAAAGGATCGTACCTAAATGCTACCAAGTGCTTACAGCTTCAGAGAGGGTGAGATTAGAAGAGACGAGATCAAGGGGAATGGTCACTTCTTTGCCTGTGTATTTGCGAATTTTTTAAAAGAATGTACCCATATATTATTTATATAAAATTTTGTGAGAAGAAGGAATGGGGGAGTGAGGGAGTGGAAGCAGATGTTGAATACCTTTCTCTGAGCTTGCATGAATGTGAAGGGAAGGAGGGAGATAGGATAGCAGCCAGAAGAAGTTCCTGTTTCAGGAGACACTTGTAGACTGGGGCCTTTTGCCATCAGTCACATGATGGATGCACGAGCGGACTGTGGAGCACTGCTGGAAGGTGGGCATGGTCGTGCCTGTGCCCTCCAGTTACAAGGAGCTCACTCCTCATTCATCTGCCCCTTGGCTTGTTTCTTTTTAAGTATCACACAGAGAAGCAAGGCCTTGATCATTATCAGCACAACTGCTTTACCTTCATTTGGGAAATGATAATTAGCATTTGAAACCAGTACATTATCCCAAATTCACTGTATATTCTCAGGCAGAGCTCACGAAAAATCTAAAATCAAATATATTCTCCATAACGTGTTTATTTTTCTAAGGTGAGAGAATTATAACTGTGTTCTTTGGGAATGTCCTCTTATACTCATGGAAAAATGACTTGGGAGAGACAAGAAAGGCCTGGATCAGAACACAGAGGACTAGGTTAAGCTTAATGGAAGCGAGAAGTCGGTCAGGTGGGAGAAGAGTGCTACAGATGTATCTTGGACTGACCTCATGGACTGGGTTTGGTCTATGAGCAGCAGTATTCATTGAAGGTCAGCCTGGCTTTGGAGTCTCATCACAGAGGATGACCTTGCTATGTGGAATATGCTGCCTGTGGCTGCAACTGATGACCTGATGACCTAGCAACTCGATTTTTAGGAGTCCTGTTTCAGTCTTGAGTTCTCCAGAGAAACAGAATGAATAGGAGATCACTCTCTATCTATCTATCTATCTATCTATCTCTCTATCTCTCTATCTCTCTCTATCTATCTATCTATCTACCTACCTACCTACCTACCTATCTACCTACCTACCTACCTACCTACCTACCTACCTACCTACCTAGAGGGATTTATTTTAAGGAATTGGCTCATGTGATTATAGGGGCTGGCAAATCCAAGTCCAGGCCAGCAATCTGGAGACCCAGGGCAAAGCTAATGTTGTAGTTCAGGTCCAAAGGCCATCTGCTAGCTGAATTCCTTCTTGCTGGAGGAAAGTAGTCTTTGTTCTATTCAGGCCTTCAACTGATTTGATGTGGGTCACCTACAATATGGAGGGCAATTTACTCTACTGAGAGTCCACTGATTCAAATGTAAATTTCATTCTAAAACACCCTTATAGAATCATCCAGAATGTTTGAGCAAACATCTGAGCACCATGACCCAGCCAAACCAACACATAAAATTAACCATCACGAGGCATTTGTTGACACAAACCCTAGACTGGCCTGAGTGTTCAAAGAGGGTAGTGAATAAGCCCTGGCTTGGTAAGGACCAGCTTATTCACTATGACGCCTGAAGGACATGGGTCAGAGAGTTCCTAACAGAGGTACTAGACTGGCCTCCTGTTGACACTGAGAGGTTCAGTTTTGCTTTGATCTCAGCTCACCACTGAAGTCCTAAGGAGTATCCTCCTTCCATGGCTGGTGCCTGCCAGGGACACATGGAGTTCAGGTTCTTTCTTCTGGTTTCTCTTGTCTTTCCCCTGATGTGTGTGGGTTAGTTTTTTTTCCTTCAAGATTTCTGAAAATAGGAATAATAATCCTATTCCAGAAGAAAGGACTTAATTAAATTAAATAAAAAAGGAGCATTCCCAACTGGATCACAGTGATCCTGACATGTGGAGATGTTACAGGCTGCTATTGCCTATATTCTGGAGACCTGTGGTCACAGCAGTGAACAATTGCTGCTGGGCCTGCTGTCTGTCAGCTGCCATCTGCTCCAAAGCCTCCCCTACTCTTCCCTTGTCACAGAGCTGACCTAGGACTCAGAGCCTGTTTCTGAGGATATGGGCAGCAGAGGGGAGTTGAGGCTGCAGGCTGATTAGGTATCACTGGTGCTAGCTTTTTTAAAAGTCATGTTCTTATCTGCGGTTGCAAATGTCTACTGCTTCTGTAATAGCATTATTCTCTTTTCATGTGGAGGATGATTGCCATTGATTAGGAGCAGGAGTATCCTCAGCAGAGGCACTTGTGTTTTAGGTTCTTTGAGTCTCATGAGAGGTCCAAGATGACACTGAAGTAAGGGAAGCTGTATACCAGATGCCTTGGCTGCCTTTCAGAATATATCGCTGGCACTGTCAGAAAAGAGCTGGGCTGTGTGAGTGTGGGATTAGGTGCTGGGTGGGCCAGGCGCAGAGGAGTGTTCTGTGTACTTCGGATCTCCCTTACTTGCACCCTGGACAACTGGCTCTTCCGGACTGGGTCTCTTGGTCTATCCTTGTGTCCTTCTCCACTTTGAAGCTAAAAGACCATGTCAGAATCCTACCAAATACATAGAGATTTTAACATGCCAGTTTTATAGCAAAATGGCACAAAATTTTATAGCAAAACAATAAAAATCTCTTTGGTGGCTTAGTTGCTGTAGAAAAAGATAAATGTTAGACTAAATGATGAGCTTAGCTTGGCTAGCATAGTGTGGGCAGATAGATTTTAAGGTATAGGAGCATTGAAGGACTTCATGTTTGTGATACTCAGTACTTTCTTTGAACTAGGAGGGAATGTCTCTGAGAGGAGTGTGGCTGCTGGCTGGGTAGCCTTAGTGAATAAGAAAGGAAAGTAACCAGGGATGTGCCCAGGTAGCTAAATACTTGCGGAGGACACACTTGAGGCTGGAGACCTCATACTGCTAATAACACCAGTTTGGATGAATGTGTTTTCCAGAACATTGTATATGTTGAGCATTGTGTATGTTCAAGAATGGAGAAGCTGGCCAGGCACGGTGGCTCACGTCTCTAATCTCAGCACTTTGGGAGGCCGAGCTGGGCAGATTGCTTAAGCTCAAGAGTTTGAGACCAGCCTGGGCAACATGGCAAAACCTTCTCTCTACTAAAAAATACAAAAATTAGCTGGGCGTGGTGGCACGCACCTGTAATCCCAGCTACTTGGGAGACTGAGGCACAAAAATTGCTTGAACCTGGGAGGTGGAGGTTGAAGTGAATCAGGATTGTACCACTGCATTCCAGCCTGGGCAACAAAGTGAGACTGTGTCTCAAAAAAAAAAAGATACAGTAAAAGCTGTGAGTTGAACAAAAAATGGTATGTTTCTGGTCTTGGAACAATGTATTTGGGAGGGCCAGACTCCCTTCTCTGCCTGAGATAAGAGATTTCAATTCAGAGCATCTTAAACAGAATGACTTTATGTACCTAAAACTTTTTCTTATTCTTCCAAAAATAACATTGAGCAATGGTGGATGACTTTATAGAGGTCTGAGTTTTTTCTTCTCTTACATAGCCTCATATATTTTTTGGAGGAAGCAGAAAGAAAAAATTAGTCATGGGAGCTGACAGGATAAGGGAAGTAGAAAGTAGAAAAGGGAAAGGAAGAAAGAGAAAAAAACAAAAACAAAATAAAGTGAGACTGAGCAATGGTGGATGACTTTATAGATGTCTGATTTTTTTTCTTCTCTTACAAAGCCTCATATATTTTCTGGAGGAAGCAGAAAGAAAAAATTAAGTCATGGGAGCAGACAGGATAAGGGAAGTAGAAAGTAAAAGAGAGAAAGGAAGAGAGAAAAAAAAAAACAAAATGAAGTGAGAACAAGCAAGAGAAGATTTAGGTTGAAACAGACATTCATATTCAAACTCCCAAGCAGCTAGTTGTATAGGACTCGGCGCTTTCTTCAGAGAGTGGTTCCAAATCTCACAAGAAGAAGGGAGCAAAAGAAAACAATATGACCAGTTTTTGTGGCACAGGGGAAGGAAATAAATACAATAGTTGTGATTTTAGGCTTCTTTTTTGGGATGGAAGTATAAGTACTGGAGTCAGAAGCTATTTCCTTTACTACTTGTATACTTTTAGGATGTTTAAAAAAATGTATACACTGTAGCAATTAACTGTGTCTTTTTAGTATAAGAAAGAAGAAGACATAGTGTAAGAAGACTTTCTTTAGGGTGAGAAGACTTCTTGGTATTTTCATCCATTCCCCTACTTCCCCAGCTCCCTGATCTTTGCATCCAACCAGTTGCTTGGATCAAAGCACAATTTTAGCATTATTTCAACCAGCTATGTCTTGATGAATGGCAAATGAAGAGATAACAGAGTGGGCATGCTTCAAAGGGTCAGTATGGTTCAGCACTCAGCAATAGAAGAGGGTTAGGACTGCTGGTCACCAGGTAACTTTAAGGCACAATAGTTTACCAACCTTTGACCTGGATTCCTTATCTTTAGCAGAGAAGGCCAGACTAGATGGTTTCTCAGGGCCAGACTTTAAGGATTTTCAACTCAAGTTCTACTGGAGGTTCCGTTCTTGGGAAAGGCTGATCATATCATTAGAAATAGGTATGGCCAATAGAAAAGAGTGTAATCCCAGAAAAGAAGGTACTTCACACCGGCCTGTCACTGGAGGTAGTCAGAGAGTGTTCACCAATCCTTTGATCCTAAAGCAGATAGGCATGTGAATCTAGACTCTGTTAGCCAAAATATGGCTTAAATGTGGCTCTCGTACATATTGTAGTTGTGAGTTTTAAAGTATGGAGATAGAATGATAAGCAGGCACTGTCTGAATAGGGGCTGGAATTGATTTCTTAACTAGAATGTGTTGAACAGCTATTCTTGAAAGCGGAGAAAATGCAAAACTGCAATCATGTGGCTTTTCTTCCTGACCCCAGCCCTAGCCTCAGCCTTTTCTTTTCTTCTCATTCTGCTCACCAGAGGGTAAACTCCTTCTTACAGTTTCATCTTTCACATCTGTGCAGGTAACAGGTAGACTTGGGTTTATGTCTCAGCTGTGCTTTACTAGTTCTGTGATTTTGGATAAATTACTTAGTTTGTGTAAATACTAGTTTCCTCATCTATCATACAGGGATACTAGCTGATAGTAGCAACTATGTTGGTATTGTTATAACTATTAAGATGCTAATACGGGCAGTGCGTTTAAGGTAGTATTGCCAAATAATAAGTAACTATTTTACTGTTATTTATTATTCCTAAATCTCTCTTTTCAAATCTTTTATCTCATCTGTCCTCCACTGCTTCAATTATCTATTGCTGTGTAACAAACATCTCAAAACCTATGGTCTAAAATAGTGATTTGATTTTTTATGATTCTGTGGGCTGACCAGGGTACAATTGCATAGTTCCGCTGGTAGAGTTTATAATTTGTTGCGCAGTTGCAGTCAAGTGGTGACTGGGACAAGAATATCTGAAATGGCTTTACTGACATGTCCAGCACCTTAGCAGGGATAGCTGGAATCCTAAGGATATCTTTCTCCAGGTGCTCTCTCTCTGAGGGTAGCTCGGGCTTTTTCAGTGGCTGGATCTCAAGAGGAAAGGGTTCCAAGAAGGCAGGCTCCAGTGTGTAAGCCTCTGTTTGCATCCTGTTTACTGATGTCAAAATTGCCAGTGTCACGTCAGTCAGCGTGTCCAGGACTGGATTCACTTTGAGAAGAGCTATAGGAGATACAAATATCAGATGGTGTGGTTCATTGGAGCCACCAAAATAAGTCTGCCATATTCAGTTTCAGAATTCCTGTTATCTAGAAACGTATTCATGTGAATGTCATTCTTAGCCTGAACCTACCTAACTTTACTTGCCATCAAATAAGCAATGAATCACTCACTTTTATGAGCACGAAACTGGTGCTAGATTACAAACTATCCTCATTTTATCAGCTTTCCCTGAAATTATTTTCTGTGTCAGTTTTTCGTATTTCCAGGTTGAGACCCCCTAAGCACAACATTTTTTTCCACTTTTCTCTTTTTTTTTTTTTGGTACCAAAATTCTAACTTCCTGAAACCCTGGCATTTCATCCTTTGCTTTCCATCTTTGTGGCCACCATCAAAGTTCACGTCTTTATCATCTTACATGTGAACAGCGGTGATAACCTTTCCAATTATTCTTTAAAGACCACTTTTAGCCCGGTGCAGTTATTTTCAAGAACCTACATTATGTTTATAATCCTTATTGCATTAAACCCAACCTTTCTGTTATGGGGCCTTTTTCTGAGGCCATCATTTATCCTGCTCTACTCCATTTATATAACTGTTTTCCAGCTGAGCACAGTGCATCATACATGTCATCCCAGCACTTTGGGAGGCAGAAGCAGTGGATTGCTTAAGTTCAAGAGTTGGAGACCAGCCTGGGCACCATGGCAAAATGCCATCTCTACCAAAAATAACAAAAGTCAGCCAGGTGTGGTAGTGTGTGCATGTGGTCCCAGCTACTAGGGAGGCTGAGGTGGGAGGATTGCTGGAGCCAGGAAGTTGAGGCTGCAGTGAGTGGTGATCATGCCACTGCACTCCAGCCTGTATGACAGAGTGAGGCCTTGTCTCAAAAATAAAATTTAAAAATGAAATAAAAATAAAAACTAGTTTTTACAATTGTATCCCATCCACCCTCCAGAAGCAGAGTGTGATGAGGGAAGTTACTTAATAAGAGAGTTTTAAGTTCATCTATATTATAACTATCTTAGCACACAGAGGGGAACAGAGGAGGCAATGTTGAGGCAGGATAAAAAC
Organism: Plecturocebus donacophilus; assembly: GCA_004027715.1. Taxonomy (NCBI): domain Eukaryota; kingdom Metazoa; phylum Chordata; class Mammalia; order Primates; family Pitheciidae; genus Plecturocebus; species Plecturocebus donacophilus. The sequence continues at coordinate 17,672 of PVKP010027374.1, forward strand.
CTGAAGACAAGATGTAAGGAGGAAGGGATTTTGTTGTTACTATTTGTGCTTTTGAGAATTAGGAAGAAGGGAAAAGGGGAATCAGCAAATATTTCAGGGAGTTGGAAATTAGATCCCCTTAATGGAATTCCTCAATGTTTAAACATCTTGAACTGTCTTTTGTTCACTACACGACTCCTGCCACCCTTGGGTTATGCATCCATACCCACGTGGTCTGTTTTTGTAGTTGTCATTGGAATGGTGCCAGGGTGTATATACTAATGCTGTGCTTGGTACGCAATAAGTGCTTCACAAATGCTTGTTGGATGAAGAATATAAGCAAAACTTAGCTAAATTCATATCTTTTATAAACAAAAATGGACAACCAGAACTCAGTTCTGGAGTCTGCCAAATTATTAACTTCTTCTAGGCAGCTGCATTCTTTAGGGTGGAGCTGTGATCTTCCTTGACTGTGATCCTGTTTTATTCCTTTAAATTCTCAGCACAGCCGAATAAGAGGCCCTGTTTCCTTACTAGAGACTTTCAGGCAAAGGAGCCATTTCCAACTTCCTACTAAGTCCACCCAGCCTATGTCGTGCAGGGGTTACGGGGAAGAATTTTCCTTGCAAGGGCCTCCTCAGAAGTTTTGGAGTTGGGCCTTGAGCTCTTGGCTAGAAACATCGTTTTCCAAAGTGAAGCTGCTGTAATGCTCAGCACTGATTGAGAGACGTGCTGCCTGAGCTATTTTCCTGAGAGTCAAATAAAACTCTCTTGTCTTAAGCCTGCTTTGAAAGGTGTTTTCCTAATGATTTTACAGTCAAATAGAATGACTGTGTGGGAGAGTGTATTAAATAACTGGAACACTCTGGGCAGCTTCCCTTCCCCACCCTGTGCCCCTACTTGCCTTTCCCCCAAAGCTCCTCCTTCCCCGGGCACACACATCCTGCTCTGTTTTCTGTTCTGGAGCTGCCTGAATTGTATGATTTTTGTGGATGAATGTGAACTCTTCAATCCAGAAAGAGGTGCCAGGAACACAAACAACCCGGCTAATTGGTATTTACCCCTAGGGGAGGTGACATGGCCAAGCTGGTTGCATTATCTCCATGGGGCACTTACTTCAGTTCGACGAGAAACCTGAGGCTCTCTCAAATCATCCAAGAAGCATTTCGAAAAGGAAGAATTTGCCAAGAAAAGACTATAGTCAGGAGGTGCTCCATCTCTCCAGTATGTTTGATTGGCTGCAGAAATACTCACTTGAGGCAGCTTATATTTTTATTTAATCTCTTTCTGAGCTGCTTATGATTTCAGAGTACTGAGAGGAATTTTCAAGAATTGATTTATATGGAAGAGCTAAAATTTAGAAATATCACCAGTTTTGTTAAAGTATTTTTCAGTTGTTTTGTGAAAGTATTGCCAACCCTGACTGAAGGTCTGACTTTCAACAACTTGTTCCATATAAGGATTATTGACTTCCTCAAAGTCCTGTCTGCTGCTGCCTCCTCAGACAACAGAGCAGCTCTTCTAAACCATGGAACTTCCACCTCCAGCTTTAGAAGGCCTCTGCTTCTTGTAAGCATTGCAGGTGGTGTCCTGGTTGCTGATGAGCTTCCTGTTTATTCAGTAAGCATTGCAGGAAATACAAAGAAATGTCAAGCGATCAAATGTTCTGGGGTCACCAGAGCAGTTCTTAACATTTCCCTTACTAAAACTAGGAAAAGCTAGAGATTTTTATCTATATATAGAGGCACAAAAAATCTTTTTGTCTTTAAATAGTCCTTTCCCAGCCAGGCACGGTGGCTCACATCTGTAATCCCAGCACTTTGGGAGGCCGAGGCAGGCGGATCACAAGGTGAGGAGTTCGAGACGAGCCTGGCCAATATAATGAAACCCTTTCTGTACTAAAAGTAGACAAATTAGCCGGGCATGGTGGTACATGCCTGTAGTCTCAGCCACTCAGGAGGCTGAGGCAGAAGAATTGCTTGAACCTGGGAGACAGAGGTTGCAGTGAGCCGAGATCCTGCCATTGCACTCCAGTCTGGGCGACACAGTGAGACAATGTCTCAAAATAATAATAATAATAATAATAGCAATAATATCCTCTCCCACCTCCTAATTAGTAAAATTGCAACCAACAGGTAGCAGAAGTGATATTTGAGCTTCATCCTTCTTTTCTCCTGTCCCTGTACCCTCACCTTCTAGAGAAATTACTCAGAGACTATGAAGAATAGGGAATGGAAGAAACTGAGAGCCCATGGTGGCAGAATACCCCACAGACCATATGTGTCTGAATAATGGAGAGTTTGATGAGTAGAATAAGCCATCAGAAAAAATAATTTTCAAATAATGATTCTCCTTCAAATTAGTTTACATATTTTCTCTAATATGACTATTAGAGTAAAACCACTGAAAGTTAGTATTAATCGAAAACTCTCATCAGATTTTTATATTGTGTTATATTGTGCTTAACACACAATACTCATTTGGCTTTAAGAGACTGCACTAGAATGTAAACTCCACAAGAACAGAGACTGTGTCTGGTTCCTTTCAATGCTTTACCCACGTACCTGAATGGGACCTAGCTCACGTACTCAGTCAACAATGAGTTGTAGAATGAAAAAATCTAAATACAGTGGAGGCTGTTTGGCCTGTGCGCTCTTCTGCCCTTGGGTTCTCAATTTCTTCCATTTTCTGTTCTAACATGGAAATGGAAGTTACAGTAAAAGTAATACTTAAAGGACTCTTATTTATATTGCTTAGCTTCTTCCTCTCAAATAATTTCTAGATCTTAAAGCATAGATTTAAAATATTAATTAAGCTAGAAGTAGAGACTTTGAGCTAGTTGTCTGGCATTTTCTAAATTAAATGTTAAAATTTCGAGATAATTACAGATTCATTCACATGCAATTGCAAAAAAAATAATACAGGCAGATTCCTTGTAATCTTTACCCAAATTTCCCCCATTGTAACATCTTGTGAAACAGTAGCACAATCTCACAACCCAGATATTGACATTGACTCATTCAGGATACTCATTCAAGAGCATTTCCATCCTTACAGTGATTCCTCGGGTTGCCTTTTATAGGTGTGCTCACTCCTTCAACCTGGCCCTGGGAAACTACCCATCTGTTCTCCATTTCTATAATTTTAGTGAGCAACTTATCTTTAGAAACATTTCTCCAACAGCTGGCCCCTGGGAAGAAAGACCATTTAACACACATAGGATTGATGTGTTTTGTAGGTGGAAGCCAGGTATTTATAGATGCATTTATAGATGCATGCCTTCAGTGTTGCCTGGTATTGCTGTGCCAGGAGACAGTGTGGGGCCCTGAAATTCAGATTACTGAGGCATTAGTACTGCAACTATTCTTGCCAGAAAATGCCCCAGCCAAAAGCTGATGGAATTTTCCCACCTGAATTACAATACCTCCACAAACCAGGCCAAGAGGTGTTCTCAGTGGCAGAGCATTTCTAGCCTTTCTGTGACGCTCAGAGAATCAGATACTGGCTGTAATCCCTAATAGCGGTGGAACAGATGAGGGAAGGTGTCTTCCCTACCTGTCAACTTGTGACTATTTACTGCTAAGTATTGGGACTGTGAACTCCCCTTTTCTCTCTATCTCCGAAGCTTACCTTTGCTGCTATGTGGTTCTGCTTTGCCCCTGTATTGCACCTGGAGCTTTTGCAATACCACAAAATGCTAAGTAGTTCGTACCTTTTCCTTTTCTTACTACCAATCTGACTTGATTATCTGATGATGTCACAGTAGAAGTAAAAGCCATTGCCATTCTTAAACCAGCAGCTGGGCTGTTAGAAGCATCAGGAGTCTCTAAACCAGCAGCTATGTCATCTATTATCTATAGTTCTTTGGGCATTGTGTTACACTTGATTGTATCGGTAGCTCAGCCAGCCCAAACATATCTATTTTAGAACATGAGGTAATAAAGCCAGTACATAAGATATTGGAGGAACTTGTAAGTTTGTATGGATTGAAATTGCTTGTAACAGCCTGCCTTTGCCATAAATCCACTGTATATTTTTAAATTTTTTAAATTGCATAAGTTAAATGGTATGGCTTAGAAGTAAAATCATTATGGCAAGAGATTTAGTATTTTGCACAAGTAAAGTCATTATGGCAAGAGATTTAGTATTTCACACATAAAAATAAGTGCAACATGTTACACTTATTTTTAATTAACTTGTTTTAATTATTTTGTTATCTATGATCTTTAAGTTTTATAATAAAGACAATTTTTACTTTATGGCTGTAAGAGTTGATACACAGAAAGATTTAATGGACTCATAAAGCCATGTCCTGATTGGGTAGTAATGAAAGAACTCACGGATTTCTAAGCCAGCTCCCTTCCTTCCTTTCATTTTTCTTTCTTTCATATTATGCCCGGTTTTAACCTTGTTTACTAGCTGAGGAGTTGCTAAGAATTTTAATAAATTATCTGGGTGTCTAAGGTTTTTGTTTTTGTTTTTGTTTTGAGATGGAGTCTCCTGCCTCAGCCTCCTGAGTAGCTGGGACTACAGGCATCCACCACCACACCCAGCTAATTTTTGTATTTTTCGTAGAGACGAGGTTTCACCATGTTGGTCAGGCTGGTCTCGAACTCCTGACCGTGTGATTCACCCGCCTCGGCCTCCCAAAGTGCTGGGATTACGGGCGTGAACCACTGAGCCCAGCTAATGTTCTTATTTATAAACTTTAATTAGCAAGTTGAATTGTGAAGAGAATGGATTGTGTGGTTTTGGGCTTCTGAAATGATGTGCAAAATAAAATAGTAAAAAAAGAAAGTTTAGTGAGGTGGCAGTGTGAAACATGTTAGTCATATTTGTATCTGATCTTTGTGATTTATCTGATAATTACCCTGGATACTCCATATACATGTATGAAGATGTAAAGTTTTTTATTTTCAGCAGATGTGTTCCTTGTTTCTTTTCTTTTCTTTTCTTTCTTCCTTCCTTCATCCACCTTCCTTCCTTCCTTCCCTCCTTTCTTCCTTCCCTCTTCCCGTCCTCCTTTCGCATTCTCCCTTCTCCCTTCCCCCTTTCCCCTTCCCCCTTCTCTCTTCCTCCTTCTCCTTTCCCCCTTCCCTCCCCTCCCCTCTCCTCCCCTTTTTTCAGACAGAGTCTCCCTCTGTCACTCAGCAGTGGCTCCATCTTGGCTTACTTAAACACCTTCCACTTCCCTGATTCAAGCGATTCTCCTGCCTCAGCTTCCTGAGTAGCTGGTACTATAGGCGCACACCGCCATGCCTGGATAACTTTTTATATTTTAGTAGAGACAGAGTTTCATCGTTTTGCTCAGGCACTCCACCCACCTTGGCCTCCCAAAGTGCCTGAGCTACCGTGCCTGGCCAAATTAGTTCCTTTTGTTGCCTAGCCTTCTTTCTCAGCTATTCATGCACTAAAGGGTTTTCAGTGCCAGATCTTCAGCATTGTATTGGATGATGGCTGATGGAAGAAAAGAGACTAGTGGTTATACTTTGGAATTTAGTTTTTAGTTACTGGTGAATTTTAGATCCAAGAAGACTATGAAACCTGGCTCAGTTATTTTTGGACACCAAAACATAATTCTACTGGAAAGCGAACACACTCTGTCACTCAATTTTAAATAAAATAGGTTTTTTGAATCAGCCAGAAATTAAAATGGGAGCATTATGTTCTGAGCTGAAGATTTCAGGTTATGTGAATACCTGTTCTCTACAGATGAACATGGTGAGCCTTGAAATATAGTATTAGACAACTGCTTTCTGATTATCTTAGTATGCTAAATTGAGACTTTCAGTTTGCTTGGGCTTCAAATTACTTAAATAAGAAATAATATTAACACTGGCTCAACTAATGAAAACTTAGGGAATTGCCACCAAGCTCCATGAGGGTAGAGACTTCATAGATCTTTGTCACTGTTGTATTTCTAGCTCCTAGAATAGTTTCCTTATACATAAGAGGTACCAATATCAATTATTGAATGAATGAATAAGATAATAGACTGAGAAATTGTATAAGATTTTAGTCTTTTTTGCTGTATTTCCCTTGGGAAATAAAACTAAAAATGTATTTATTCTGTAGGTAAAGAACTGGCCTTGCTATGGTAAGACATATAAGCATAAATGATATACTTTAAAAAGAGGCTTCAGCCACACTTTTTTAGGTCATACTTGCCCTCTTCTAGATATTTTATCATCTTTGATAAAATACAAGGATTGCTAAAATATATATAATTTTCTGAATCTCAAAAGAAAGCAGGTAGGTTAGGAAGTCAACATGTTTGAATGCTATGTACTAAAAGTTTATATATGGGTGTGTACATACATACACACACACACACACACACACACACGCACACACACAAAGATCAATAGTAATTATTTCCCACTGTACAGGTGAGAAGGTAAGCTCAGTTACTTGGAGATGAAGGCTGGTTTTGAATCCAGGTCTGACTCTAAAATTCATGCGTTTGACACCATGTTATTTTTTCTGAGTACTACAGTTTAACATCTGTGGTTTATTTCACAAAATTCTAGAAGGAGTTGTTCACATGTACTGTTACTAAATTCTTACTGTGCTTAATCCATTGAATACTTTTCAGTCTTACATTACCTGTCATTTTTGGTACCATTTGATACTGAAAGTCTTCAAGATCCCTCTTGAGACCCTGTCTTCACTTGGTTTCTGTCTCCTAGTTTCCTATTTCTGACCACTCTTTTGGGGTTTCGTTAAATTTGTAGGTATTTGGGTGGAGTAGAAAGGATATTTTACCTGTATTGAGTTTTCCCATCTGTAAACATGCATAGCTCCCTTTTTAAGTCTTTTAAAAATGACTTTCCATAAAGTTTTACGATTTTCTCCATAAAAATCCTAGATACCTTTTGTTGTCATAACTGATATCTTTTTTTATAATTAATGGTTCTAATAATTAGTTGTGGATTTAAAGAAACTGAGCTTTTATATATTCTTATATCAAGCAACTTGATGAATTATTTTCAATAGTTCATTTGTATGTATGTTCTCCTAACTTTAAAAAAACTTTTTATTTTGAAATAATTTTAGATCTGCAGAAGATTTACAAAGACTTTACAGAGTTCCTGTATACCCTTCATCTAGGTTTCACTAAGATTAACTTTTTTTTTGTTTTTGAGACAAGGTCTTTGCTCTGTTGCCCAGGCTGGAGTGTAGTGGCATAATCATGGCACACTGTAACCTCTGCCTCCCAGGCTCCAGAGATTCTCGTGCCTCAGCCTCCCAAGTAGCTGGGATTTCAGGCATATAGCACCATGCCTGGCTCATTTTTTGTATTTTTTGTAGAGTCAGCATCTCACCACATTGGCCAGTCTGGTCTTGAGCTTCTGGCCTCAAGCAATCCACCCGCCTTGGCCTCCCAAAGTGCTAGGACTACAGGCGTGAGCCACCACACCCAGCCTTACTTCTTACATAACTGTGGCACCTTTGTCAAAAGTAAGAAATTTATAGTGGTTACAATGCTGGTTCTGAAGTATAGATTTATTTGGATTTCACCACTTTTTCCACTAATGTCCTTTTTCTGTTTCGAGATCCAATTTGGAATGTCATGGTTCATTCCGTCTCTTGATTTTTAATGTAGAAAATGGTACTATCTGTAGATAATAACTGTTGCATCCCATAGTTTTCAAGTAGTGTTTGTGTGTAAATATTAGGTGTGCATATATGTATCTTCCTGCGCTAGCTAATACTGACCACACTCCATCTAGGATCTACTTGCTCTACATCCTATACTTCCCTGTAAATGTTGGTGCTTCTTTGGATTATGCCCTTTGCCCTGGCTACACACTTTTGGGACAATCCCAACCACTTTACATCTAATAGCGATTAGGTGCAGACTGCACTCCCAAGGCCGCCACTGTTTGGTCTGTTTATTACCTCTTTATTTCTAACAGATTCCTTTTTCCAACTCTGGATTCATATAGCTGACTGTTTTTTGGACATCTCTGTCTGGATTTTCCACAGGCATTGCAATCTCACTATGTCTGAGGGTAACATATATCATTGTCTTCCCTTGCCAACTTTCCCCTCCTACTGTGTTTCTCATCCCAACAATCTCCCAGTTATCCAAGACAGAGGAAAACCTGGGACCTAGTTGTGAACTCCTCCCTTAATTCTTTTCTCCCTTCCTCTTCCCTCCTTCCTTTTTGCCCTCTTACTTCCTTCCCTTTCTTCTCCTCATAGCCACTCCTGCAAATCCTGCTTCCTTCATGCCTCCTGTATCTATTACCTTCTTCCCACTCCCACAGTTGGTGCTTCCTTGGATTCCGTCCCCACTGTTTCATTAAAAGCTCTCATCCTTCCATGCTATTTCACGCTACCAAACTCCTTAACATAGTACTCAGAGCCTCTGGTCTCTCTAGCCTCATTTAGTCCCCCATACCCTCTTCCACAACACACATATACATACCCATACACTCCATGCTACCTAACTTCTGGAAGTTCCTTAGATGTGCTAGGCTTTCTCTCCCTTTCTCCTTTGGAAGTTATATATGATGCTTTCTTTTTGTTCTCATTCTCTCTTTCCCTCACTAACTCTTGCTAATTCTTTCAGTCTCCATTCATTTGTCACTGCTTTCAGGAAATATCTCCTCTATTCAGGCTGGGTGAGGTGCACCTTCTGAGTGCTCTCAAAATAGCCTATGTATATTTCTCTCACGGCACTTACAGTATTGAGCTTTGGTTATCCGTGTACCAGTCCTCATCCCCTCAATGATGCTGTATGTTCTTTAAAGCTAAAGAAGACCAATGTTGTATTTTCCTTTGGGCTTCCTATTGCTTAGCACAGTACCTGGCACATAGCTGTTACCCATAAATGTTAATTGAATGAATGAGTAAATGTATTCACCATTTCTGGAAACACTGACTTGTCTGTTTCCAGAAATCATATTCTCTGACCAGGGACAAATCTCTCTAAATATCAGATTCCTTATTTCCAAATCAGGAGGGTGTACTGGATGATCCTTTACACCGCTGATAAATTAGTATTGTATAATTCTAAAATTTGTCATCCTGGGGCATATACAAAAGAAAGTGAAGTGGATTGTGGAAGAGATTCCAAAATAGGAGTTCCAAAATATTTTAAGCAACGGTGGTAATGTTGAAATAATAATTCGCCTTTTTGGTTATACTGTTTAACGGATATGTTGAGTGCCAATGATCTGAGCACTTTGAACATTTGAATGATTTACTTATGGTGTTTCTATTCCTTTGCTGACATATCTAAATCATTTTAGAAAGATTGTGTCAGTTCCCCTTTGCTGAAGATTTTGTTATTTTTTCTTTTCTTTCTTTCTTTCTTTTTTTTTTTTTTTTTTGAGATGGAGTCTCACTCTGTTACCAGGCTGGAGTGCAGTGGCACGTTCTCGGCTCACTGCAACTTCTGCCTCTCAGGTTCAAGCGATTCTCCTCCGTCAGCCTCCCAAGTAGCTGGGACTACAAGTGCATGCCGCCACGCCCAGCTAATTTCTGTATTTTTAGTAGAGATGGGGTTTCACCATGTTGTCCAGGATGGTCTGCTGAAGATTTTCAAGTCAAAGTTGGACAGTTGTTTGCCATGGATAGTGTAGATGTGATTTAAGATGTAATTGTATAAAGATAAGGGTAACTGACCACTAAGATTTTGCTTAATGATGAGAGTCTTCAATTTTGTGGTTTACAGCTTTTGTTTTTATATTGCAACATTTTAAAGAATTGAATTTAAAGTGTGGATAACATACTATATTTGTCTAAGTTCAGGTCTTACTAGATTTAATATCAACATTAGAAAACGACGAGAAGTCTATATTTATCAAAATTGTTGACTTCTATGCATCCAAAAACTGACTCTAGGCGATCATCTCCAGCTTGATAATATGACCTGGGTTAAGTCAGTGTCTGAAGTCCAATTTAGAAAGGTCTTTTAGCAAAGTCTTTTAAAAAACTTATAAAAATGTAAAATATCAACACATAAAATCACATTTAAAATTTTGTACTTCAGTGAATTACTCCTATGTGAACATTCTTCTAACTGCACGCAGGTCAAAATACAGAAGTTTGCCAGCCACCCCAGAAGCCTCTCTGTGCCCTGTCTGTCACAGCCCAGCTTCTCCAAGAAAAGTGTAGACTTCCTTCAGTCACTTCTTTATTTTTCTTAGTAGTTTTTATACATATAGGTATTCCAAAATAGTCTACTTTAGTTTGGCCTTTGAAAATATATGAATTTTTAGCTGTTGTCATGTCACGTCTTCCTTCCATTCTTTTTCCTCCTTTGCAATTACTTGCTAATGAAATTGGATTGTTTGATCTATAGAGTTTCTCAGCCTGGATTTTGTTGATTGCTGTAGGTGTGTAGGACTTGAGTGTTTAGAACAGGCATGGCTGTTTCATGCCTCGGTCCTGGAATGACATTCTACCCAGAATATCATTCTCTCTTGTCTCTGCCTTGCCAAACCTTGTTCATGTGATTATCTTCTATCTATACTTCAAAACATAGCTCAAACTCACCCCTCCTAGAAATATTCCCAGCCTTTTCATTTAATAATAGATACGTCCTAGTCTGTAGTCTCCTAGCACCTGTATAAAACTCTAGTATGACAGCAGTCACATTGCTGTAATTCTTTCTTTTTCTTTTTTAAAAAATGTATATATTTAGAGATGTATTAGGAGTTGGCTTAAACCATAATAAGGGCTGGTGAGGCAAGTCCGAGATCCATAGGCAGGCTAGCAGTACTGGCAGGCTAGAATTCTCTGGCATAGGCTGAAGCAGCTGTCCATAGGCAGAATTTCTCCTGGGAAGCTTCAGCTCTGCTCATAAGGCCTTTCAACTGATTGAAACAGGCCTGCCACATTTTCGAGAATAATCTCCTTTATTCAAAGTAAATTGATTATGGACTTTAATCACATTTACAGAGTACCTTCACAGCAACACATAGATTGGTGTTTCACTGAATTACTGGGAACTGCAGCCTAGCCAAGTTGATACATTTTAAAAAAAATTACACTGCATCTTTTTATTTTCTCTCTGAATTTCTGCTTTTCTTTTTCCTAATTTTAGCCTCTGTAAACTTTCCATTTTTTTTTCATGCTTTAGTGTTGTGAGGGTCTTAATACTGGGACATTTACTCAGAATATCAAGAATTCACCATCTTACCTGTCATTCTTTTGCCTTAGGCACTTTCATCCAGCAAACATTCACTAGATTCTGTTGTGTGTCTGGCATTGTGCCACTGCTAGGGATACAGAGATGGATAAGGTATAGTTCTCTGTCTTCAAAAAGCTCCCAGTCAGTTGGTGAGGGACAGACAGGTATGGTATAAAATTATTCTGAGTGGAGGAGGCAAAAATATAAGAGCTCCCTCTCATATTAATAGGTCTTTGTATACATCAAAGGGAATATTTAAAAGAAGTTTAATATCCTCTCTCCTCTTTTTTGAAACAAGGTCTCACTCTGTTCAGGTTGGAGTACAGTGGCTTGATCAGTGGTATGATCATGGCTTACTGCAGCCTCAACCTCTTAGGCTCGAGAGATCCTCTTGCCTCAACCTCCCAAGTAGTTAGGACTACAGGTGTGTGCCACCATGCCTGGGTAATTTTTAAATTTTTTGTAGATGTGGTGGGGGGGGAGGTTTCTCCCTGTGTTGTTAAGGGTGGTCTCAAACTCCTGGGTTCAAGCAATCCTCTCACCTTGGCCTCTCAAAGTTCTGTGATTATAGATGTGAGCCACTATACCCAGCCAGGAGTGTTTTATACAATAAAAAGCAATATCCTATTTTATACAATGAAAAGGAATATCCTATTTTACAGTATTTATTAAGTACTTTTTAGGAGTCAAGCTTCATATTATTATTATGGAGAAGATATCTTGCTTTACTTTTCATCACTTTTTGATAACTATGGTAGAAAAATTTCAAGTATATAACAAAAAAAGTAGGGATTTTATATAATGTGAAAACCAGGGCTTTAACATTTATATAAGTTTAATGATGTAAATTAGTATTTTATCATATCCAGAAACTAGAGAGAAGATGACAGCTCCCCTCCTTAGGCCCAGAAGGGACTGGATCATTTTTATAATTTAGAAGAGTTGATCAAGTCATCCTCCATTTTTCAGAACAAATTTTGCTAGATTTTCTGTTATATTATTTCATTTCCTGGAAAGTGTGAAAAATTTTAATCTGTACTTTTTATATGGAAATTTAATACAATTCCTATCATTTCTTATCTTGAAGTACTTAATATTTGAAACCATTCCTTTGAGAAGACCATCCCCTAACCCTAGACAATGAAATATGTCTTTATTTTATACCTTTGCTGTGTCATAAGGTTCAGTGGTATTCTAAATCTCAAGAATAATTTTTTTTTTTTTGGAGATGGAGTCTTGTTCTGTTGCCCAGGCTGGAGTTCAGTGGTATGGTCTTGGCTCACTGCAACCTCCGCCTCCCAGGTTCAAGTGATTCTCCTGCCTCAGCCTCCCAAGTAGCTGGGAATATAGGTATCCACCAGCAGGTCTGGCTAATTTTTTGTATTTTTATTAGATATAGGGTTTCACCATGTTGGCCAGGCTGGTCTCAGACTCCTGACATCATGATCCTCCTACTTTGACCTCCAAAAGTGCTGGGGTTACAGGCATGAGCCACCGTGTCCGGCCAAGAATGATTATTTTATTGTATCTTTCCTCCCCATGAAGTCCAGCATGGAACAGTAACAACAAAAAAGCTAACCTCAGTGTAACCAGATTTAATTAACTTCACTGGACTGGACTGTATTCTTGAGTACTGGCAGAGACTTCACATTATATGGAATCAGCAAAGCATCTCAAGGGCTTTATCTGGAATATTAACACAGTTTTTAAACCTTCTTATACATTGTTCCCCAAATTAACTCTGATTACCTAGTGAACTGCCTTTGGCTACCTTTTGTTCTTTTATAACAAAAAAGAACTTTTTATTAGGGAAAGTTTCAAACATACACAAAAACAGACCAGGATAATGAACCCCATGCACCCAACCCCAACTCCAGCAATTATCACCACATGACACATCTCATTTCATCTATACCCCCTCTAACTCTTTTTACCTCTCCCCTCCACTGGAATGTTTTGAAGTATATCCTATATATCATGTCATTTCATCAGATCATTTAAAAAATGATTTATTTAGAAACTATATGAGGCTGGGTGCAGTGGCTCACACCTGTAATCTCAGCACTTTGGGAGGCCAAAGTAGGAGGATCCCTTGAGCCAGAGTTTAAGGCCAGCCTGAGCAACACAGCAAGATGCTGTCTCAAAAAGAAACACACATACACACACACACATACACACACACACACACACACACGACATAAATTCTTATATAAATGATTGTTTGTGTTAGTATATATTGGATAATAAATGATTAATATGTATCTGAAAGATAAGGACTTTAAAAAATAATCACAGTTCTATTCTTATGCCTAAAATTTTTTTTTTTTTTTAAGAAAAAGAGAGAAAAGGAGAAAGAAAGAAACAGCAAAAGAAAGAAAAAAAAAGAAAAAGAAAGGAAGAGATTTTAGAAAAAGAGAGAAAAGGAGAAAGAAACAGCAAAAGAAAGAAAAAAGAATGAAAGAGAAAGAAAGAGGAAGAGATTTTAGAAAAAGAGAAAAGGAGAAAGAAAGAAACAGCAAAAGAAAGAATAAAAAAAGAATGAAAGAGAGAAAGAAAGAGGAAGAGAAAGAGGGA
>PVKP010027375.1:0-31417 GCA_004027715.1 Plecturocebus donacophilus
TTTTTTTTTCTTTTTTGAGATGAAGTTTTGCTCTTGTTGCACAGGCTGGAGTGCAATGGTGTGATCTCGGTTCACCACAATCTCTGCCTCCCAGGTTCAAGCGATTCTCCTGCCTCAGCCTCTTAAGTAGCTGGCATTACAGGCATGTGCCACCACGCCTGGCTAATTTTGTATTTTTAGTAGAGATGGGGTTTCCCCATGTTGGTCAGGCTGGTCTTGAACTCCTAACCTCGTGATCTGCTCGCCTCAGCTTCCCAAAGTGCTGGGATTACAAGTGTGAGCCACCATGCCTGGCCCATTTTTTTTTTTTTCTTGAAACAGAGTTTTGCTCTTGTTGCTCAGGCTGGAGTGCAGTGTTGAGATCTTGGCTCACTGCCACCTCTGCCTCCTGGGTTCAAGCAATTCTCCTGCCTCAGCCTCCCAAGTAGCTGGGGTTACAGGCGCCCACCACCATGCCTGGCGTTTTTTTTTTTTAATACAGACAGGGTTTCACCATGTTGGTCAGACTGGTCTTGAACTCCTAACCTCAGGCCATTCACCCGCTTTGGCTTCCCGAAGTGCTGGGATTACCGGCATGAGCCACCGCACCTGACAAAAATCTTTTTTAATTAGCCAGGCATGGTGGTATGTGCCTGTAGTGCCAGCTACTTGGGAGGCTGAGGCAGGAGGATTGCTCAAGCCCTGGAGTTCAAGGCTGCAATGAGCTATGACCACACCGCCATACCCCAGCCTGGGCGACAGAGTGAGGCTGGGAGGGGAGCGTCACCAGTGGCCATCCCTTCCCCACAGGCATCATCACAGTGATGTCAGCTCTGTCGGTGGCCCCCTCTAAGGCCTGCGAGTACTCCAAGGAGGGCTGGGAGTACGTGAAGGCGCGCACCAAGTAGCGAGTCACGGGGCCGCCCGCCCCAGCCAGAATGGACAGCGCTGCCACCAACCTGGAGACTCCAGACTGGGACCCCACTCCGAGGGCAGCTCCCGGCCTTCCCGGCCCAATAAAGGACTTCAGAAGTGTTCCCTGACCCGTGTGCTGGCCCCGGGGGGCACCGGGTTGGCCTGCCAGTGCCCAGAGCACCGAGGCCTGGGCTTCTGGCTCTTGATGGCTCGTCAGGGCTTGACCTTGACCACAGGCCATGGCTCACCCTTTGCCATCTGCTCTGACATCAGAGGTCAGAGCAGGTGCTCCCGGTGCTCCAGTGGCCGTGCTCTGGGGCCGGGAAATTGCTTTGGCCAAACCTGGGTTGTGGGAGGGGTCTTGGTTTTGGTGGGCTGAGCCCAGGTGGGACAGTGTAAGAGCCAGAGTGGACAGAAGGGGGGTCTGCTTCGCTGGGGACACAGGGCAGGAGCCCCTGGGGCCGATGGTTCCTGCCCTCCTCAGCTCCCATCTTCCCTTCCTTGCCCAGACTCCACCATGATTTTACCTCTCCCTGACAGCCCTGGCCGGGGATTCCTGCCATCAAAGCAAATCCAGGTGTTTGCGGTGCCATTCAGAGGGGTTCCTGCGCGTCCTCTCTCCCCTGGGACACCTCCCCTGACACCCGTGCCGCACGCGGGCAGAGCTACTTGGCAGCCTGCGTGGGTCTCCTGCATCAGGCATGAGCCCTGGGAGGGCGGGCCTGTCAAGGGGCCCCTGAGAGGCTCCCAGCACCCAGCCAGAGGGCGGTCAACAGGGTTGGTGACGGCAAGAAGCCTGTGCCCAGAGCAGGGAGCCAGCAGGTGACACTCAGCGAGGTGGCACAGGGGCCCCATTCCCATGAGTTCTGGGGCTGATGTTGCTTGGTATAGGGCCCGAGCTCAGGAGGTCACAGCTGGTCAGAGAAAAGGAGCAGAGACTAGAGGCCAGGGCATTTCCCCGCCGTCCCGCTCAGAGAGGAGAAGCCCTGGCCAGAGCAGAACATGGGAGGAGCATGGCTGGGATCAGCGGCCTTGTCTGGTGGAAGGGGAGCCCACAGGGCCTGTGCCACCCCATTCCCCCCAGGGGCATGGTCCTGGGTAGGTCTCGCACATCTGCTGTGCCCCTGCCATTACTGGGCCTTAGTGGCGGTGGAGCAAGCAGAACTAGGGTGAGGGTGGGATGAGCAGGGCAGGGGACCATCCCTGACTCCAAGCTGCAGGAGGAAGCTGGTGCTTGCTGTCCCTGCCAGGAGCACCCCCACACTGCCCCCGCCCCCTGACACCATCCACCAAGCCCTTCCCGAAGCCCCAGGAAGGAGCAGGCATTGGGCCCATTTTACAGATGAAGCAGCTTGCAAAGACAGTTCTGTCTGCCCAGCCTGTCGAGCCCAGGCTGTTATCACAAACCTCGCTGGGGATGCAGAATTTCCAGTCACCTCGTACCCAGGCACCCAGCCCAGCCTGTGAGGACAGGAGGGGTTTGCACAGAGCGCTGTGATGCCATAGCTGGGCCAGGGGCGTCCGGCTGCTCCAGGAGGCCTCTGCAGCCTCACAGCCACCTGTCGCTGTCACTGTTAGAGGAGAAGGACTGGACAAGGCCAGTGAGCAGCCACCCTCTGGGCCCCTTCACCTCCATCCAGGCGGCCGGGTCCTGCAGTTCCACGAATGTGGCTTAGTTCTTCCCCGGAGTCACGGGCTTCATCCCGTGAGTCTCTCCTTGCCCATCCACTGGCACCTGTGGGTGAGAACGTGCCTGGGGTCAGGGGAGTCGGGGGCCATGGAAACGGGGCCCCAAAGAGCAGAGGTGGGTGGAGCAAGTCTAGGGTGACTTTGGGAACGCAGGAAGGGGCTGGGGAGATACATGACCATACCCACAGCCAAGACCACAGAGAGAGCTACCTGGCACAGTGCCGGCGTGTGGCACAGTGCCACTTGACAGCTGGAAGTAGAACGGGCTAGGAAGAGAGTCCAGGGAAAGCTAGTCTGCCCCGATGTGGGCGGGGCAGAACTAGGAGAGAGAGCGGGGGAGTCCATTGGCAGAGGCCAGCTGGGGCTGCGATGTGGGGGACACCGAGTGGCTGGCTGGCATCAGTGGCCGCCCTTCCTTTCAGCTGTCACTACAGGTGCCCATGGTACTGCTCCAGCCTTGAGCTCACCTTGCCTGGCCCTGGCCTGGAGTGCTAACTGGGCATCCCAAGGGGTGGTGGGTGCAGCAGAAATGGAAGTGATTAGCTGGGGGCAGTGGCATGTGCCTGTAGTCCTGGCTAAGGCAGAAGGATCACTTCAGCCTGGGACATTGAGACTGAGTGAGCCATGACCACCACTGCCCTCCAGCCTCAGGTGACAGAGCGAGACTGTCTCTTAAATAATGTGGCCCACACCTGTCATCCCAGCACTTTGGGAGGCCCAGGTGGGTGGATCACGAGGTCAGGAGTTTCAGACCAGTCTGGCCAATATGGTAAAACGCCATCTCTACTAAAAATACAAAAATTAGCTGGGCGTGGGTGCCTGTAGTCCCAGCTACTTGGGAGGCTGAGGCAGAAGAATCACTTGAACCCAGCAGGTAGAGGTTGCAGTGGGCAGAGATTGCACCACTGTACTCTAACCTGGGTGACAGAGTGACAGCAGCAGCCTGGGTTCTTCCTGTGTGGGCTGAGAGCTGAGCAGCCAGTTTTAATTTAATCTGAAAGGACAAGGTGACAGCCGAAGCAGCTGACAGCCACACATCTTCCCATCTCACGTGGCCCTGGAAGTGAGTTTGCTGTCAGTAGTGATGTAGGATTTTTCTTCTCAGTCACTTTGCCAGCCAGGGACCTCCAGCTGGCAACACCTGACACATGCCTGGCCCTCGCTCGGCCATGCTGGCCTGTGTTACAGCTTGTACCTGCGTTCCGTGGTTCCTGAGCCATGGTACTGTGCCCAAGAAGAATGAGGATACCCTGGACATTGAAGGCTGAGGAGGGAGGAGAAGAATTGCATGGAGCGTCAGAACCGCTTTCAGCAGAGAGGGGATGCAGGGGGTGGCTCTCTTATGGTGTAGGGATCCAGGACGTTTTCTTTTTTAAACAATAATCTGTTAAGAGTTTTATCACCTAAGGATTTTCACTTAGGAAGAAAAATACATAGTAACACTAACTTGCAGGACGGTGAGTTAACAGATACATTTTCTGTTAATGGAAACTTACTAGCTTCAGTCATGTTTCCGGATGAAGATCAAGTTACTTTGCACATTTCTGACATTTTTAAAAGACTGGTCCAGCAGTGTTTTCTCTAATTTTAATTCCTCCTCTTCATTTAAAGTATTGGCAGTAGCATCATTACATGGATTGTCTAGAATGTCTTTGTTTAATCCATTTGACTCCTTTTTTTTTTTTTTTTTTTTTTGAGAAGGAATTTCGCCTTGTTGCCCAGGCAGGAGTGCAATGGCGCCATCTCGGCTCACCACAACCACCGCCTCCTGGGTTCAGGCGATTCTCCTGCCTCAGCCTCCTGAGTGGCTGGGATTACAGGCACCCACCACCACGCCTGGCTACTTTTTTGTATTTTTAGTAAAGATGGGGTTTCGCCATGTTGGCCAGTCTGGTCTTGAACTCCTGACCTCAGGTGATCCACCCGCCTCGGTCTCCCAAAGTGCTGGGATAACAGGCGTGAGCCACTGCACCCACCCTCGTCATCAGTATTAACCTCTTCACCTGTCTGTGTCCTGGGTGTATTCATGAACATGTCATTTCCTAGGGACTCTAAGCAGCTTTGCCTGCCTTCTTTTCAAGGCCAGATGCTTCTTTCTGACAGTTCTTTGTTGGTGCTCTTCTGTGAGGCTTTTATGTGACTCAGAAGCAAACATCTCACTTGCAGATGAGTTTGTCAGAAAGGGATCTAGTTGAGCGCAGTTACTTCCTGGTCATTCTTTTCCACAACTTCATGATTATTGCTAACATAATTTTTTTTTTCCCCCAACGAGTTTTTATTAGCAGTTAAGTCATGATTTAGGATCCCGGGGTGGGGATCACTGGGTACTGGGTCTCCCTTTACCACCCTGGGAGAAGGACAGAGGACGCAGGAGAAGGTGCTGCAGCCAGTTCAGATCTTCCCGGGAAAAGTGCCTTCAGCCTGCTGCTCGTTCCAGGCTGTGACCCAGGATATGTGGCAGAGGGACTTGTACACATGCCGGTACCATTGGCACACAGACACATCATCTCCTTTAGCATTCAGTGCCTTCTCACAGCGGTGGAAGTCCAGGTAGTTCTGCCAGCAGTTCCTGATGTGGTTCTGGTTGGGAAAGCAGCTGTCAAAAGGGGCAGTCTTGTAGTTCTTGAGTTTGGCCTTCATCTCTTCCACCACGGTGCTCAATCCTAAAGGCACCCCTGGTGCACCTTGCAGCTCAGTGTGACCCTCTCTTTGTTTTTGGGACGAAGTCTTACTCTGTCACCCAGGCTGCAATGCAGTGGCATAATCTCGGCTCACTGCAACCTGCTCCCTCAGCGTCCTGAGTAGCTGGGATTACAGGCACCCGCCACCATGCCTGGCTCATTTTTGTATTTTTAGTAGAGACGAGGTTTCACCATGTTGGTCAGGCTGGTCTCGAACTCCTGACCTCATGATCCATCCGCCTGGATCCCCAGTGCTGGGATGACAGGCATGAGCCACCGCACCAGGCTGCTAACAATCTTCATGTAAAATAGGAAGATAAAGTCAAATTCATTTTAAACAGGTCTCATGATCTTTACCTTTGAATTCTGCCTTATCAAATAAATGCCTTAAGGCTGGAAGTCCTCTCTCTGAAGTTCATCTCTGAGCATCCAGCTTGGGTGTATTTCTTTTAACTGTTCTCCGTGGATAGAAACAGGTGCTCCATTTCCTGAGTCTTCATCAGGCTCAGCTCCTTCACCATCTTGTCTCTCTGGAGAGGCTGGAGGTGGGAAAGGAGGAAAAGTTTCATCTTGTACATGCTCATGATCTGGTAGGTGCATCGTGCCATTCTCCTGTGGTTCTAGCATCTTTTCCTCTGGCTTTCCTCCCTTTCTGTCCAGGGCTTTCTATGGGCTCAGAATAAGGGAGGGGCGGGCCATAGGTAGTATTGGAAAGGGGAGCATTCGATTGGAATTGAAAGGCATTATTCAGAAAGAATCGACCAGGAAAAGGCAGGCAAACAGGAACAGTTCTCACTCTTGGCCAGGAGAATGCGCAGTGGCTCACGCCTGTAATCCCAGCACTTTGGGAGGCCGAGGCAGGTGGATCACCTGAGGTCGAGAGTTCTAGACCAGCCTGACCAATATGGAGACACCCCGTCTCTACAAAAAAAGTACAAAATTAGCCTAGCGTGGTGGCACACACCTGTAATCCCAGGTACTGTGGAGGCTGAGGCAGGAGAATCACTTGAACCCGGGAGTCGGAGGTTGTGGTAAGCTGAGATCATGCCATTGCACTCCAGCCTGGCAACAAGAGTGGAACTCTGATTTAAAAAAAAAAAAAAAAAAAAAAAAAAAATGGAGTTCTCACTCTGGGTGGTGGGTTTTATCCAGGACCAGCAGTCTGGTCTTTCAGCCTTCGGGCTGTTTTTGGCTTGAAGGTGGGGTTTCACTGGGGACCTGCCCCTATCTGTCTAGGCACTGGGCTGCCTTCTGTCACTGTCAGTAGTGGCCCCAGTGAACTTGGACTTGAGAGCTGCTCTATACCTTGACAGAATTTGGTTTCTGAAGCTGCAGGGAGAGGGAATGCAGTCCTGTGATGACGCCCTTCACTCTGCAATCCCCAGAGCAGCTCAGTAGCCTCATTTTGCATGTCAGAAAACTGCAGGAATTTACCCAGAGTCAGTGATGGCAGAGGCAATGGTGGAAGTCCTGTGCTCTGACCCCTCTGCTGGCCTCTGGCAGCACTGAGGCCACAGGAGGGCTGGCGTCCTTCATCTCCAGGGGTGGTCTCTGAAAGAAGGAAGAGGCCAAGGGGAGGGGTGGTTTCCTTGAGGCAGAGGCTGGGAGAGAACTTGCAGATCTCAACCTCTATACCGCCTCTGCATTCCAGGGGACATCAGGTCCCCGCACACCCTGCCTCAACTCATCTTGCAGGAGACTAAGACCTCTCCCCTCCTCATCCTGGTAGACCCACTCCTATATGCAGGGTCATCACGCCCCTGTTCTGAGGTAGAGTTCAGCACCTTTTCCTCTCCTTGAGCACCACAGTTTGCTTTTATGTGACTTAGCTCAACAGGATGCAAGCTCCCTGACCATGTGTTTATTGCAGGTGTGTTCCCAAAACCCAGCATAGAGCCTGGGCTATAGAAGATGATTAGTGAGCATCGGCTGGGTGCGGTGGCTCAAGCCTGTCATCCCAGCACTTTGCGAAGTCGAGGCGGGTGGATCACCTGAGGTCAGGAGTTCGAGACCAGCCTGGCCAACACAATGAAACCCCATCTCTACTAAAAAAATATAAAAATTAGCCTGGCATGGTAGCATGCACCTGTTAGTCCCAGCTACTCAGGAGGCTGAAGCACAATAGCTTGAATCCGGGAGGCGGAGGTTGCAGTGAGCCGAGATCAAGCCACTGTACTCCAGCCTGGGTGACAGAGCCAGACTGTTTCAAAAAAATAAAGATTAAAAAAAAAAAAAAGGTTGGGCACAGTGGTTGACACCTGTAATCTCAGCACTTTGGGAGGCAGAGGCAGGTGGATCATGAGGTCCGGAGAGCGAGACCATCCTGGCCAACACAGTGAAACCCCACCTCTACTAATTCTACAAACATTAACTGGGCATGGTGCCACATGTCTGTAATCCCAGCTACTGGGGAGGCTGAGGCAGGAGAATTGCTTGAACCAGGGAGTCAGAGTTGCATTGAGCCAAGATCATGCCACTGCACTCCAGCCTGGCAACAGAGCAAGACTATCTCAAAAAAAAAAAAAATGATCATGATTAGTAAGCATGGATGAATGAATGGATGAGTACAGTCAACGGCTTGATGGATTAATGAGGGGATGGGATGAGTGGTTAGATGGGTAGATGCATACATCGGTGGGTGGGTGGGTGGGTGTGTAGATGGATAGGTGGATGAATGGATGAATAAATCAGTAGATGGGTGGGTGGGTGGATGATGAATGGATGGGTAGGTGGATGGATGGATGAATGGTTGAATGACTGGGTGGGTGGATTGATGGATAGGTAGATGGATGAATAGGGTAGATGGATGGGTGGGTGAGTAGATGGATGGTGAATGGATGGGTGGGTAGATGGATGGATGGATGGGTGGGTAGATGGACAGATGGATGGGTGGATGGATGATCGGGTGGGTGGATGGACAGGTAGGTAGATGGATGAATGGTTAGATGGAGGATGGGTGGGTGGGTGGGTAGGCAGGTGGGTGGATGGATGGGTGGGTGGGTAGATGGACAGATGGATGGGTGGATGATCTGGTGGTGGATGGATAGGTAGGTAGATGGATGAATGGTTAGATGGAGGATGGATGGGTGGGTAGGTAGGTAGGTGGATGAATAGGTTAGATGGAGGATGGATGGGTGGGTGGATGGATAGGTAGGTAGATGGATGAATGCTCAGATGGAGGATGGATGGGTGGGTGGGTAGGCAGGTAGGTGGATGGATGATCGGGTGAGTGGATGGATAGGTAGGTAGATGGATGAATAGGTTAGATGGAGGATGGATAAGTGGGTGGGCTGGCAGGTAGGAGGGTGGATGGATGTACAAGGACTCATTAGTCTACTCCACTTACCCTCAAAGCACTGGTCCATCTTGGTTCAGCCTTGCCAATGAAGGCCTGCATTTGAGGAGAGCCGGCATTGTTGGGCTGGGTGCCAGTAGAGGCATGGCCAACTGTGCAGAGGTTTCCCTGGCTGAGATGCAGCCAAAGTGGACACTCGTGCCTTGCCATGCTGAAACCAAGGGCAGGGTCTGTCCCTCTGGGACCTGGGCTCCAACTCCTTCCTGGAGATGTGTGTAAGGACGGGGACCATGATTTGGAGGGAAGAGGCTCCTCTTACTCTGTAGAACAACCTCAAGAGACCAACAAGTAGCCCATGGCTGGAGACTTTTAACTCCGAGTGTGAAAAACACATGGTGCTGTACCCTGTGGCTAATCCCCGCTTCCCCCAAAGCCTTCTGGCAGTTTCTCCCACCAGCTTGCTCCTCCTGGCCTTCGAGCCTTCACAGTGTGTTCCCCCAGGCAGGAAATGCCTCCATTCCTTCTGTGGCCAGGGCAACCTGTACCATCAAGCTGCACTTTTTTTTTTTTTTTTTTGAGACCGAGTTTCACTCTTTTCCTGTGAAAAGGCTGGAGTGCAATGGTACAATCTCAGCTCACTGCAACCTCCGCCTCCTGGGTTCAGGCGATTCTCCTGCCTCAGCCTCCTAAGTAGCTGGGATTACAGGTGTGCACCACCACACCCAGCTAATTTTTTATATTTTTTTTTTAGTAGAAACAGGGTTTCACCATGTTGGCCAGGCTGGTCTCAAAACTCCTGACCTTGTGATCCGCCCGCCTCAGCCTCCCAAAGTGCTGGGGTTACAGGCTTGTGCCACAGTGCCCGGCCTAAACCACACTTCATAAGCTCACCATGTGCATGTGTGCCTGCCTTGAGGGCAGGCACTGACTGGGTCTGTTGTGTGAACATATCTGGTCAGTGCCAGGAACCCTGCTTGAGAGGGGGCTCTGGAAATGGGAGTTGAATGAATGGGTAGTTCGAAGCTTGGATCTTTTCCACTGCCAGCTGGTGGTCCTCACTTAAGTCAGTTCACCCTGGTAGGCCTCAGTTTTCCTGTTTGCAAAATGGGATTGTACAAGCTATGAGGGTTACACTGAGGATGGTGGGGAAGAGCAGGTACAGCTCAGTGCCTGGCTGACAGCACAGCCAAATCCCTGTCCTTCCCTGTGTAGCAAGCAGGGCAGCAAATGATGCTGCCCAGGCATTAGAAGTAGAACACCACGGGCCGGGTGAGGTGGCTCACACCTGTAATCCCAGCAGTTTGGGAGGCTGAGGCAGGTGGATCACCTGAGGTCGGAGGTTCAAGACCAGCCTGGTCAACATGGTGAAACCCTGTCTCTACTAAATATACAAAAATTAGCTGAGCATGGTGGTGCATGCCTGTAATCCCAGCTACTTGGAAGACTGAGGCAGGAGAACCGCTTGAATCCAGGAAGGAGAGGTTGCAGTGAGCTGAGATTGCTCCATTGTGCTCCAGTCTGGGCAACAGTGAAACTTTGTCTCAAAAAAGAAAAAAAAAAAACACCACCATATGCAAATGACTCAAGACTGTGGTCAGGGAGAAGCACTTTGAGGCATCTCTCCTGCCTAGGAGACTGGGCTGTCCGCGTTGTCCCATGCCTGTGATCCCAGCACTTTGGGAGGCCAAGGCAGGCGGACTGCTTGAGCCCAGGAACTCAAGATCAGCCTGGGCAACATGATGAAACCCCATCTCTACAAAAGATACAAAAATCAGCCAGGTGTGGTATCACCCACCTGTAGTCCCAGCTACCGGGCAGGCTGAGGCGGGAGGATCACTTGAGCCCAGGAGATGGAGACCAAGGTAAGCCGACTGCACCACTGCACGCCAACCTGGGTGAAAGAACGAGACTGTCTCACACACACACAGCTTGTAGCAATGTGTCACAGCAGCCCTAGGGAACTTGCACAACTGCCATAGATTCTGATTTTGTAGGTCCGTGTAGGTGATGCAGTAGGGGTTTAGAATCACTGCTGTGGGCATTTGGTTCTTACAGCTACAGCGTCCAATCTGTGCCCTCAGTTTTTCTTATTCTGTTAAATGGGGCTGATAATGATACCTGGGAGGAATGTATGAGGCCATGTAAAGCAAATTTATAAGAGAGTCTGGGGCCAGGCACTGTGGCTCACGCCTGTAATCCCAGCACTTTGGGAGGCTGAGGCAGGCGGATCACCTGAGGTCAGGAGTTCAAGACCAGCCTGGCCAACATGGTGAAACCCCATCTCTACTAAAAATACAAAATTAGCCGGGTGTGGCGGTGTGCGCCTGTAATCTCAGCTACTTGGGAGGCTGAAGTTGCAGTGAGCTGAGATCATGCCACTGTACTCCAGCCTGGGAGACAGAAGGAACATGCACCAGATGTTCACAGACCTCATCTCTGCTAGCGGAATCTGTTTTTTTCTTTTTTTTTGAGACAAAGTCTTGGTCTGTTGCCCAGGCTGGAATGTGGTAGTGCAATCTTGGTTCACTGCAACCTCCACCTCCCGGGTTCAAGTGATTCTCCTGCCTCAGTCTCCTGATAGCTGGGACTACAGTGCACTACCATGCCTGGCTAATTTGTGTGTGTGTGTGTGTTCTCTTTTACCAAAGGCATCAGAGAGATAATTTTTGTGTTTTTAGAGATAAGGGTTTGCCATGTTGGCCAGGCTGGTCTCAAAATCTTGACCTCGGGTGATCCACCTGCCTCAAACTCCCAAAGTGCTGGGATTACAGGTGTGAGCCACCACACCCAGCCTGTCATTTCTTATTTGAAAAAAATAACCCCTAAAACTGACCAAAGAAATGGGGTCTTGCTATGCTTTCCAGGCTGGACTTGAACTCCTGGCCTTAAGCAATCCTGCCTTGGCCTCCCAAGTAGCGGGGTTGATTACTGGCATGCACAACCGTATATGGCTCA
Organism: Plecturocebus donacophilus; assembly: GCA_004027715.1. Classification (NCBI taxonomy): domain Eukaryota; kingdom Metazoa; phylum Chordata; class Mammalia; order Primates; family Pitheciidae; genus Plecturocebus; species Plecturocebus donacophilus. The sequence continues at coordinate 11,515 of PVKP010027375.1, forward strand.
AAAAAAAAAAAAAAAAAAAAAAAAAAGGGCCAGGCTCGGTGGCTCACGTCTGAAATTCTAGCACTCTGGGAGACCGAGGCGGGCAGATCACCTGAGGTCAGGAGTTTGAGACCAGCCTGGCCAACATGGTAAAACCTGTCTCTATTAAAAATGCAAAAATTAGCTGGGGGTAGTGGCAGGCACCTGTAATCCCAGCTACTTGGGAGGCTGAGGCAGGAGAATTGCTTGAACCCAGGAGATAAGAGGTTGCAGTGAGCAAGATCACACCACTGCACTCCAGCCTGGGCAACAGAGATTCATTTCAAACATAAAAATGTACAGAATATGTAAATTGCCTGTGTGTTCCAAAAAAAAAGTATGAAGGGAAGGCTGAGAACACAGCTGCTGGGGGTTACCACTGGGTTCCTTCCTGCATGTCACATCCCTTCTGAACCAAAGCATTCCGTCTTCGCCAGGGACAGGTTCCAAGAGGCGAGCACAGGACTGAGCTCTGGCTAGGGAGACTTGGGCAAGTTTGCCGAGAGGCCTTTGAGTGCAAGTCCCTGGCCCTGGCCCTCCTTCTCCTGCTGGTCAGGCCCTGCTCCACTGTGGGTGGATAGGATTTTTGGAGCCCTTTCAGCCATCCATCAAACATGACAGCCCCAAATCCTCAGAGAAATGGAACCTGAGGTGGGCTACAGTGAGCCCCAGGAACTGCCTACCTACAAACTTCCCATTAAAGCAGGCGATGGCTCCCCTTTGCCACCTAAGCCACTATTGTGTTGGTGGGGTCACCCGTCCTTTGTAGTGTCACCAGGGCTCTGCTATCTTCCTCTTTGCTGGATGCTGCTTCATCTCCACTCTTCACTACAAAGCGAGGCTTACAAAAATAGGGGAGGCAGCTGCTTCACAGTTGAGGTGTGTCCCAAGTGTGGCCTGGCTTCCTGGAGTGGGATAGCTGCTGGATCCCAGGTGCCCTGGCTCCAGCCTGCTGTTGGTGTGTGGAGGCTTGTCCCTTCCGGGCGATGCAGACGCCGGTCCTGGGCTGGTCAGAGTCCCATCCTGGAATGAGGGGGCTGTACCTGCGCCACACGAACACCGCGGGGACTGAGATGCTGCCGACGACCTTGCGCCTTTCACTGCTTACACTCAACTCTGCGGTGAAAATACCGTTTTGTTCGCTGAGTAAAAAAGTAACGTGAAAGCATCCACATGAAGATGACTGGGCTTCATCAAGTCCGTATGGAGAGCGGCAGCTGGCAATCATCGCAGGCTTGGTTTGAGTATGATCTGCAGGGGAGGCATCTGCCAGCATTCATCAACAGGGCACTGGTGAGACCCCCACATCCTGATGGGGATACAACCCAGCACCCAACAACAAAGCAGCCCCGTCTGTGCTAACATTAACAGAGCTCACTGACCTGAGCAGCCAGGCGAAACCAGCACAGCATGCGCCCATTATGCGAAAACCAGTAATTGTCGCACTGGAAAGCCTCTTCCATACCTGGATGTCTCCCCAGAGGTTTTCTATCATGTGAGCTTCATACAAATTTAGAAATAAACATAGTCGGCTGGGCACAGTGGCTCATGTCTGTAATCCTAGCACTTTCAGAGGCCGAGGCTGGCGGATCACAAGGTGAGGAGTTCAAGACCAATGTGACCAATATGGTAAAACTCCATCTCTACTAAAAATACAAAAATTAGCCCAGCATGGTGTGCGCGCCTGTAATCCCAGCTACTCAGGAGGCTGAGGCAGGACAACTGCTTGAACCCTGGAGGCAGAGGTTGTAGTGAGCCAAGATCGCGCGCCACTGCACTTCAGCCTAGGCAACAGAGTGAGACTCTGTCTCAGAAAAAGAAATAAACAGAGGCAGTGTGTATCAATACAACTAAAAGACACTCTATAATTCTGTTTCATTTAAAAAGGCGGAGATAAAGAAATGACACTTTATTAAAGGGTATGTGAACAGAAACACATTTATTACAAAAAAAAAAAAACCAAAACGAAAAACAAATTCACATTGTATTGAGCTACAATATGGCAACAGATTAAAAAAAAATATTTTTACACAGTTTGAGATAACTCCTAACAGAACATAGGCTTGCTGCCACGTGACAAGACACAGGATTCCAAGTACTCAGTAGCGGCGAGTGAAGCGGGCGTCGCTGGGCCTGCTCCCCCGGCTCTGGCCCCCGAACCCGCCTTGCATGCCTCCGTGCGGGATGGGGTGGCCCCGGGAGGCCCCACCTGGGGCAAAGCTGCCTCGCCTAGGAAGAAATTCACATGGTTTGACTGTGAAATCCTACTGCTCCCCTGGCCATCCCTGCCAGCAGGCAGTGCCCCTTCCCGATGCCCTCCCCTCCTGAGTGGCAGCAGGCTCCACAGTGCCCCACGCCTACCCTTGCGTCACACTTGGGAGAGGAATCGTTAGTTGGAAGGTCTTGGGTATTGTTAAAGCTCCCCCAAGGTAGGCCAACATGCAAAGCAGGGGAAGAGGGGCCGCCCCCAGCACACCTTACCCTGACATCCCTCCCCGGTTCATCATGTGGCCAGGCCCAGAGTGACCAGACATGCTTCTCTCACCACCTGGAAGACAGATGTGCTTTCACACAGGGCACCTGCACACACGGCCTCGAATGCATGGCACACTGAGCCCATCCCACTCCTTTTCATGAGGCCCCTGGGTACTTGGAACTAGCAGATCCCAGGACACCTTGGCACAGGGACCACAGACGTACAGCTTTTTCCCAGGGGAGAGGACTTGAGAATGCCCACTGTCCAACTCCTGGGCCAGATCTCCAGAGAGCAGGAGATATCTGGAGTGCTTTTCACTCCTCATTCCAGCCCTGAGGGCAAAGCACTTCCTGTGCTCCCCCAAGGAGTGAGAGGAGGCACGGCCTCCATCTTTCCATCACTCCCCAGCACACCCTGGTCCCAGCCCATAGCCACTCCTCACCTTGCCACCTCTTGTGATCCCTGTCCATCATGCCCCCGTCAGCCGTGCCCTGCCATGCCCGGTCATCCTCTCTTCGGCCATGGTCCCCCCAGTCACGTCTGCCCCTTGAAAAGAGACATTCCTGATTTGGATTGCCCCCATGTCTGGCTCTCATGCTAATACATGTGGTGGCTTCTGGAGGGTGAAGCCCTCTGTGTTTCCTGCCCTGGGTCCACATCCCAGCGACTTGGGGGCCCCCTCAGTGGGACAGACCTATCCGGTCAGCTGACCCTGTTAGGCTAGGGACAGGCAATGCAGGGTGTGGAACACAAACCTGGGGGGAGGAGGCAGCCCCCGGCCCTCGCTCATCCTCTTGTCGGAGCCATATCCCCCCCAGCCATCGCGGGAGTCCCGGCCGTGGCGCTCCGGTCCTCCATGGCGTTCTGGGTAATGCTGGGCATCACAGGGCCAGAAGAAAAAAAAGCTTCAGTGTCAGCCCCTAGACCCACAGCTTTGCAGGCAACAGGCTAACGATGACAATGACAGTCACTCTGCACAGAAGTGGTGCCAGGCTCTGTCGGTTCACATGACACAGCTGCCTTCCTGAAATCTGCAGGCCACAGGTCCTGTGCCCCAGGCTCCTGGCCTGTACGCAAAAGGTAGCAGTACCAAGGCACCTCCCCACAGCACCAGCAGGGCTGGGAGGGCCACCCGGGGTCACCTACTAAAGATGATGCTTACAAGATTTCCTAGGTCCTACAGCCCAAATGGTTAGTGCCCAAAGCCAATAGTATTCTCTTGTTAAGTGTCTTCTACTAAGGAAAGATCAAGTTTATAAACCTTTAATGTGTGCGTATATCAGAAATAGTTTTTACAATTTTTTTCCTTCCACAGTGAAGGAAGTAAAGGAAGTACCAAACGTAGCACTTTATCCGAAACAGTTTTTTTTTCTTCATTGTTTTGAGATGGAGTTTCGCTCTTGTTGCCCAGGCTGGAGTGCAATAGCGTCATCACGGCTCACCACAACCTCCGCCTCCCATGTTCTAGCGATTCTTTTACTTCAGCCTCCCATGTAGCTGTGGTTACAGGCGTGCACCATCACACCTGGCTAATTTTGTATTTTTTAAGTAGAGACGGGGTTTCCCCACGTTGGTCAGGCTGGTCTTGAACTCCCGACATCAGGTAATCCACCCGCCTCAGCCTCCCAAAGTGCTGGGATTACAAGTGTGAGCCACAGCGCTTAGCCCATCCACAATAGTTTTTACGAATTTTTTCCTTCCACAGTGAAGGAAATACCAAACGTAGCCCTTCCTCCAACCAATTGCTAGGTAAGGATCTTTCCTAATAGTCAAGTTTCTCGGAAGTTTCTGCTGGAAGCCTGGTTCAGGGCCTTGCACCCTGCTCTGCTCAGGACACAGGACACTGAGAGATAAACGGCTGGAAGACAGCCATCCCCTTGCCTGCCCCATCATTCCCTCCTGTCACTGTTTTTGTAAACCACATGGCCAACACAGACTAGGAGTTCTTGACTCTGCTATTTGAAGACAGATAAGAGAGGACAAGTCATACTTGCTGCCTACTTCTTTGATGGCCAAGGTTAGTATTTACATAAACAGCCTGTTTCTGTGGCTGGAAGCACTTTCCAGCCTGACTTTCACAAAAGGTAGTGAGGTGGCTGTGGCTCCACAGTCCTGTTCTCTTTCCACAAATACTGTGACCTCTGGGTTTCTTGCCTCATGACCACATTCTAGGTGGAAGAAAACTACAAAGCAGTCCTGGTAAGGAATCCACCTCGACGCAGCCTGTTCGTTGTACATGTCCAAGTTCACCTCTCCATTAAATGGAGAGCTCTGCCAGGGCGAAGGCAAAGATGGCGGCATGCTCTGCCATGTGCAAGAGGTCCCACGCACCACTGCCTGCTTCCCTGGCCTATTCTCCCCTGACGTGTGCTCTGACGCCTCCCCTCAACAAATAACAGGGGGTTCCGTTTACAAGATGGACAGAGCACAGCATGCTTCCTTCCATGTCACCAGCACAACCACAGTATCCGTGAGAGGCAGTGCTGCCAAATGCAAGGAGAGCTTCTGAAACGGGACTCCTGAAAGAAGCTCTCCCTAGTATTTGAAAATTTTTCTGTCCAACCAATGAGGCCCAGAAGTTCTGTGCTAGTTTTCTCTGCAGGGAGATGTCACCATTTGCCTTTGAGGCAGCTCTGATGACTTATTTGACTGTGCATGTGAGAAGAAAGGATCAAACTGCCTTCTACTGTTAGGAGAACGTATCTGACACCTGCATGAAAGTAGCTGGTGGCCAGGTGTGTTGGCTCACATCTGTAATCCTATCACTTTCGGAAGCCAAGGCGGGAGGATTACTTGAGCTCAGGAGTTCAAAACTGGCCTGGGCAACATAGTGAGACCACATCTCTTTAAAAAAAAAAAAAAAAAAAAAGGGCTAGGTGCAGTAGCTCATGCCTGTAATCCCAGCACTTTGGGAGGCCAAGGTGGGTGGATCACCTGAGGTCAGAAGTTTGAGACCAGCCTGACCAATATGGTGAAACCCTGTTTCTACTAAAAATACAAAAATTAGCCAGGCGTGGTGATGGGTGCCTGTACTACCAGTCCCAGGTACTTGGGAAGCTGGGACAGGAGAATTGCTTGAACTGGGAAATGGAGGCTGCAGTGAGCCGAGATCGTGCCACTGCACTCTAGCCCGAGACTCCGTTTCAAAAAAAAAAAAAAAAAGAAAGAAAAGAAAAAAAGAAAAAGAAAAAGAAAAACTAGGCCAGGCCCAGTGTCTCATGCCTGTAATCCCACCACTTTGAGAGGCTGAGGCGAGCAGATCACCTGAGGTCAGGAGTTCAAGACCAGCCTGGCCAATATGGTGAAACCACGTCTTTACTGAAAATACAAAAATTAGCTGGGGGTGGTGGTGCATGCCTGTATTCCCAGCTACTCAGGAGGCTGAGGCAGGAGAATCGCTTGAACCTGGGAGGCGGAGGTTGCAGTGAGCTGAGATCACGCCACTGCACTCCAGCCTGATTAAACACATTTGTACAGACATGCGCCCACCTCATGTAAACTCCCTACCACCCCACACTCTGTAGGAGCAATATTACCCTCATTTCACTACTGGGGAAGAGAGGCTCAGCAGGAAGGGGTGACACTAGGGTGTGACCCCAGTTCCGTCTGATTCTGGAACCTGGACACGGAAACACTGGGCTATGCTCCTCCACCAAAGAAAATCCACAAGACTAGTTCTAGGTTTCACTGCATATAATTTGCCTCCAGAAGCAGGGGAAAAGAAACCCCATGAGGCTGACAGAATTCCTGAGGATCCTGAGACAGAGCCAAGTACTTGGCTCTGCTCAGGCACAATAAGGCACCAAGGGAGACAGAAGCGGGAGGCTGATGCTGGAGTCAAGGAAATGATGGCAGGAGGAGGAAGAGCTCCCGAGGAGTCCTCAGAGAGGAAGGCATCTTCCACAAAGCAATGGGCTGCCTCCAAGTTTACAGGAAAACCCACTAGAGGTCCAAGGCTCTTTCGGGAAGTCTCAGTCTCAATGTAAGATGGAAAGAGAAAATGGAGCTTACTGTTCTAACGTGCTAGCCCTCCAAGGAGAATGAGCACAGACCAGAGACCTAGTTATTGTTCAAGGCTAAGTGGGTCCCTGGTGATGAAGGATGTCCTTATTTTCCAAAGAGTGTGAGCACTCGGGGACAGACACAGCAATCCCAGCCTCTCCAGGTGCACGTGGATGCACCTGTCTGAGTCAACTGTGCAGCTCACCAGACACTTTCCAGCAGAGCCAGGTAGCATCCACCCCAAGCTTTCCTGGCACTGTCGCACATGTAGTGAGTGCAGCACACAGTACCCCAGGGTCAAGGCTAAAATTGGCTTCAGAGTAACTGTTCAGACTGACAGCCAAGACTAACCACAAATAATCCCAAATTTCCATCCCACAAACCTAGAAGGTGCTGTACATTTCTTTCCTTATTTTGCCTTTTGCACAACGAAAAACCGGGAAGAAGGCATGCTGAAGGGAAAATAACCCATTCTACAGGAAATTCTGTGGCTACCACTGTAGCTTCAAACTTACCTGTCCTTCTCTTTCTCCCATCATTGACCTCGAACCTTCTCTCCTGAAAAGGTAATTTAAAACAAACCATAAGAAGAGGAAGAGGCTTGTTCATAGAGACAGGACCATCAGGTCCCCAATAAAAAGCAGCATTTCCTCAACTGGAGGCAGGAAACTTGCAGACCTGATTCAGCATACACCTGATGGACAGAGTAGGCTCAGAGAGCCCAGGAGTCCTTACTCTCAGTCAAAGAATGAGCCAGGAAAAAGAAACCCCGCAGGCCAGCAGAGGCCCAACTGACCTGTCCACCGAGTGGTCAGGGTAGCGGCCGCGGTCCCTATGATCAAAGTCGTGGAAGCGGTCCTGGCGGTTAAAGTCAGAATGGTAGCGCTCATCCAGGGCGGCCCGCTTGGCTTCCGGCCAATAGGCATCATCTCGCCTGTGAGGGAACACGAGACAGAGATAGAGGGATCCCTACCCAAACTGTATCTATTACCTTTGTGGGAGCTGGCCCCTAGCCCTTCACAGAATAAGGATGACTCTCACCAAGAGTGTTCTCTGCTCTAGGAGGCGAGATCTGACTTGACCCCAGTGACTGCACAGCTTTTTATTTTGTCCCACATGTCCACCTCCCCTGATGCAGAATGGCCTCAGTTTCCCAAAGGGGGAGCCATTAGTTAAACGGGCAGTACTATGGGCCGCCGGCACACAGCATCTGGAGCCTTACACAGCTACCTCTGCTCAGGAAAGGGGCATGAGGGGCTCTGTCAAGTACACCTGCCATTTCTCCTGCCGTGCCAGCAGCACTGGACACGGACTACTGCAACACGCAGATGACCATAAATAACTCTCATCAGCAATATTTCGTACCAAGGCATAATAGATCCTAGAACAATTTACATGGTCCTCTATAGAAGTTGCATTGTGTATTACCCGAGTTCCTCTTGAACCCATGCAACAGAAAGAAACAAACTGATTTGTGCCAAGATGCAGTGCATACAGAAAGCCTGACACCATCACTGCTGGACATATGCACCTGACTCCTGACAGCAGCTGTGCTCAGCATTGTGTGTTCATACCTCCTCCTTAGTATGTTTGGGAAACTAAAATTAATCTTATTGCTGGGTGCTGTGGCTCATGCCTGTAATCCCAGCACTTTGGGAGGCCAAGGTGGGTAGATCACCTGAGGTCAGGAGTTTGAGACCAGTCTGGCCAAGATGGTGAAACCTTGTCTCGATTAAAAATACAAAAAACTAGCCGGGCATGGTGGCACATGCCTGTAATCTCAGCTACCTAGGAGGCTGAAGCAGGAGGTGGAGGTTGCAGTGAGCTGAGATCACACCACTGCACTCTAGCCAGGGGCATGATGGCACATGCCTGTAATCTCAGCTACTTGGGAGGCTGAACTCAGGAGGTGGAGGTTGCAGTAAGCTGAGATCACACCACTGCACTCTAGCCAGGGCAACAAAAGGGAAAATCCATCTCAATTTAAAAAAAAAAAATCTTATTTCTAGAATAAACAAACACAAATTACAATGGATTAAAAAGCCAGGACAAGGCTGGGCAGATCACCTGAGGTCAGGAGTTCGAGACCACTCTGACCAACATGGTGAAACCCCGTCTCTAATAAAAATACAAAAACTAGCCAGGCATGGTGGTGGGCGCCTGTGGCAGGAGAATCACTTGAACCCAGGAGGCAGAGGTTGGAGTGAGCTGAGATTGCGCAACTGCACTCCAGCCTGGGCAACAGAGCAAGACTATGTCTCGGTGCAACTGGCAGCCCCTCCTCTGGGCACTTGTGACGTGACGCTCTTTGTGCCTGAGCTTCCCTCATTAGGTCTGTGCCACTCTAGAACCCGATGAGTTAACCAGCACTACTTTACCCAACTTCCAGTCTCCTGAGCTCAAACCACCTCCGGACCCTGCTGGAGTACAGGAAAGTCACAGGGCTATAGCATGGACCTGTGCTTGCTTATTTTTATTAGTGATTATTTTATATAGTGCTTGCTTATATTTATTTTGAGATGGAGTCTCACTCTGTCACCCAGGCTGGAGTGCAGTGGTGCAATCTTGGCTGACTGTACCCTCTGCCTCCTGGGTTCAAACGATTTTCCCGCCTCAACCTCCCGAGTAGCTGGGATAACAGGCATGCACCACCACGATCAATTTTTTTTATTTTAGTAGAGATGGGTTTTGTCATGTTGGCCAGGCTTGTCTCGAACGCCTGAGCTTAGGCAATCCCCCTATTTCAGCCTCCCAAAATGCAAGGATCACAGGCGTGAGCCAGCGTGCCCGGCCTGTTCTTCCCTTGATTCAAAGATCTCAAGCTAACTCAATTGAGAGGTCCCCAACACGAGAACGCCACATGCCACATGAAGGCAGCGCAGCTCTGCTTACCGGTCCAGGTCATAGGGCCGCCGCACCGCAGGCCGCCGCTCCTGCTCGTAGCGCAGTTCCTGCTGGCGCCGCAGCTCCTCGCGCTCGCGGTGGATGCGCTCCTGCTCGCGCCTGCGCTCATGCTCTACGTGCATGCGCTCACGCTCCAGCCGTTCCCGTTCCATGCGTTCGCGCTCCAGCCGCTGGCGCTGGAAGGCCAATCTCTCTCGGGCAATCTCCAGCCGCTCGCGCTCCTCACGCTCCCACTGTGCCTGCATGCGTTGTTCGCGTTCACTGCGCTCACGCACCCTGCTGCACAACAGCAGAGCTGCAGAAGGGGACCTAGACACTCCCCAGCTGGGTCCCAGGGCTGACATGAAGTCAGACGCTGGGTAGGGCAGACTCCAGCGCTGTGCCTCCACCTACGTGGTCTGCAGAGCCTTACACTCCAGCGGGAAAAAAGGCTTCTCAGGCCGATGGGAGGAGCCCAGGAAGATCCCAGGAATGAAGCCCAGGCTCTGCATGTGTGATCACGTATAATGTGAACTGGGCCTCATTTCTCCAACATTTCCTGGAGCTTGACAACTGATTTCAGGCAACAGCCAGTGGAAAATAAGCAACAGACTATATACTTCATAGCAAGTGAGTCTCAATTAGAACCTTTATTCCCTAGACCACAGGATTAAATTAGTCTTTGTGAAGTGAGGCTGGCAGGCCCACCCTCCAGGTGTGAGGACACTGCCAGCTGTATTCTTTTGAGAGTGATACAGATGACATTTTAGTGCATTTCTCCAGTCTTTGTATGTAAAACCGGAAAGACAGGAGCCAGACTGTCTCTTTTATGTAGAGACGGTTGCCCAGGCTGTTTTAAAACTCCTGAGCTCAAAACAATCCGCCCATCTCCGCCTCCCAAAGTGCTGGGATTACAGGCGTGAGCCACTGTGCTGAGCCTCAGATTCTCTTCTTTTGATCCTTTACCTACACAGTGATAGATACACAGCCTGGGCAATAGTGAGACCCTGTCTCCACAAGAAATAGTATTATCAGGCGTGGTAGCTACTTGGGAGGCAGAAGTGGGAGGATCAATCACTTGAGCCCAGGAGGTAGAGGCTGCAGTGAACTATGATTGCACCACTTAACTCCAGGGTGACAGAGTGAGACCCTGTCTCAAAATAAAAATAAAATAAAAATAAAATTGGGGGTGCTCAGAGAGCTACTAAAAAAGAAAAAAAAAAAAACCACCTCAGTACAGGATAACAACTTCTCACACAGCATTTTCATCGTGTTAGAAGTTATTTAGAAATGACTTAAAGTGAACAGAAGGATGTGCATGGGTTATATGCAGGAATACCACACGATTTTATATCAGAAACTTGATTCTCTGAAAATTCTGGTATCTACAGGGGTCCTGAGGCCAATCGTCTCTGGATGCCCAGGAACAACTGTGTGTTTCTGTACAAGCAGAATTGTATAATCTTGCCTCATTGTATTCTGGACCCAAATAACTGCAACTTCCTCAGTTCACCCAACATGTCTTGGATTCTCCCACATTTGCCTCTGTGGATCTTAGCGCTTTCAAGAGGAGCCCGTAGTATGAAGGGGCTACGGTTTATGTAATTGCACGAGGGAACTTTTCAGTTCCATAAAAATGCTCACAACCTGACAGGGGACACCCAAGCCCACAGGGCAGACACGGGGAGGTGCTGAGGGTCTGGAACACTTCAGCGCTCAGCACTGCAGGCTCCTGTGGGCTCCCCCTAGGCTGCCCATGCTCATTATCCCCCAGCATAAATGCCACTCCCAAACACTTCAGTCACAGGGCTACAGGAGACTTTGTATTTTCTTTTCCTTTAAAAGGAATAAAAGGGTGGCTACTCTATAGGCAGAGCAGTGCCCACTCCCCCTCCTTTTAAACTAATGGTCCTTATTTTTTAATTTTTATTTATTTGAAACGGAGTTTTGTTCTTGTTGCCCAGGTTGGAGTGCAATGGTGGGATCTGAGCTCACTACAACCTTCACCTCCAGGGTTCAAGTGATTCTCCTGCCTTACCCTCCCCCAAGTAGCTGGGCTTACACACATGCACCACCACACCTGGCTAATTTTGCATTTTTAGTAGAGACGGGGGCTTCACCATGTTGATCAGGCTGGTGTTGAACTCCTGATTTCAGGTGATCCACCCACCTCGGCCTCCCAAAGTACTGGTATTACCGGCGTGAGATACCGTGCCAGGCGGTCCTTACTTTAAAACTGAAGTCAACAAATTATTTCTTCATAGAAAAATTAGCTGTAATTCACCAATAACGTTTGTGTTTAGCTCTTTCCTGAGTTATTTAAGAATGAGGCCCTGTGAGACCTAGAACACTGGCTCATGCCTGTAACCCCAGTACTGCAGCACTTTGGGAGGCTGAGGCTGGCGGATCACTTGAGGTCAGGAATTTAAGAGCAGCCTGGCCAACACGGCGAAACTCCATCTCTACTAAAAATACAAAAATTAGCTAGGTGTGGCAGTGCCTGCCTGTAGTTCCAGCTACTCAGGTTGAGCCAGGAGAATTTCCTGAACAGGGGAGGCGGAGGCTGTGGTGAGCTGAGATCATACCATTGCACTCCAGACTGGGTGACACAGAGACACTCCATTTAAAAAAAAAAAAGGAAAGAAAAGAAAAGAATGAGGCTCATTCTTGCTGGGTCCACCTCACAGTCTCTTTTCCTGTTTTCACATCTTCTGGAGCAAATTTGGTATTTTGCACTACTGATGCTGGAAGGCATTCCATCTCCCTGCCTTTGTTACCTTCTATCATCTTTGGGAAGAGACTTATTTGAAAAGAGCTGTATGTAGGCCGGGAGTGGTGGCTCACGTCTGTAATCCTAGCACTTTGGGAGGCTGAGATGGGTGGATCGTGTGAGGCCAGAAATTCGAGACAAGCCTGGCCAACATGGTGAAGCCCCGTCTCTACTAAAAATAAAAAAATTAGCCCAGCATGGTAGCAGGTGCCTGTAATCCTAGCTACTCAGGAGGCTGATGCAGGAGAACTGCTTGAACCTGGGAGGTGGAGGTTACAGTCAGCTGAGACCACGTCTGGGTGACAGAGCAAGACTCTGTCTCAAAAAAACACAAAAAAACAAAAAACAAAACAACAATAACAAAAAAGAGCCTCAGGATGAAAGTTAAAATACAAATCTATGAACTGAAAGCCAATGAAGTAAAAAGGTTGACAGCAGTATCCCACCCCAGAGAACTCTGCAAACGTCCTCCCAGGACACAGTCATGAACAAAAGTCTAGAAAAAACACCAAACTGTTCCTGGATCCCAACTCACCTATGGGACTCTGAGTCTCTTGATTTCCGAGGCTCCTTGACCTTATCAAAGGACACGACAGATCGCTTCTCTCTGCTCGCTGATTTCCGATCCTGGCTTTTGGAAACCTAGTTCATCAAATAACATTAAAAAGTTAAAGCAGAGGCCGGGCATGGTGGCTCACACCTGTAATCCCAGGACTTTGAAAGTTCAAGGCAGGTGGATCATTTGAGATCGGGAGTTTCAGACCACCCTGGCCAACATGGGAAACCTTGACTCTACTAAAAATATAAAAATTAGTTGGGCTTCTGATTTAAGAAATATCCAGAAAAAAAAATTAGCTGGGCATGGTGGCACACGCTTGTAATCTCAGCTACTTTAGAGGCTGAGGTGGGAGGATCCCTTGAACCTGGGAGGTGGAGGTTGTAGTGAACCAAGATCACACCACTATACTCCAGTCTGGGTGACAGAGTAAGACTCTGACTCAAAAAAATAAAATTGCTGGGCATGGCCTGTATGTAATCCTAGCACTCTGGGAGGCCAAGGCGGGTGGATCACTGGAGGTCCGGAGTTCAAGACCAGCCTGGCCAACATGGCAAAATCCCATCTCTACTAAAAATACAAAAATGAGCCGGGCGTAGTGGTAGGTGCCTGGATCCCAGCTACTGGGGAGGCTGAAGTAAGCGAACTGCCTAAAAGCCCCCAAAAAGGCGGAGGTTGCAGTGAGCAGAGATCATGCCACTGTACTCCAGCCTGGGCCATAGAGCGAGACTCCGTCTCAAATAAATAAACAGGCCAGGTGCGGTGCCTCACGCATGTAATCTCAGCACTGTGGAAGGCCAAGGTGGGCGGATCATGAGGTCAAGAGATTGAGACCATCCTGGCCAACATAGTGAAACCTCGTTTCTATTAAAATACAAAAATTAGCTGGGCGTGGTGGCATACTCCTGTAGTCCCAGCTACTTGGGAGGCTGAGGCAGGAGAAACACTTGAACCCAGGAGGTGGAGTTAGCAGTTAGCTGAGATCGCACCACTGCACTCCAGCCTGGCAACAGAGCCAGAGGCTGTCTCAAAATAAAGGAAGAACGAAAGATAAATAATTTAAAATATGAAAAAAGTTAAAGTAGATATGACAGGCGAACAGAAGAATCAGGTATGAGCTATTTAATCTAAGGAAGCTTTTTACATTTTGCTTCTCATAATTGAAAGACACAGAATTTCATCCACATTTAATGCTAAATTATGATCTACCAAGTACATTTAATAGAGAATAAATGGAAATGAGTACTGCCCCTCAAAACTTAAGATCAAAAAACCACTTTGTGTCTTTTGCTTCAAAATAAATTCCTTAATTTTGCTTTTTCCTTCATAATTAAACACACAATGTATTCCCAAATAAAGCACTTCTGGTACGCTTGACAAGTTCCTTATTTGTGCCAACTGCATTTTTAAGAGACTTACTCATTTTATCCCTAGAACTCACAATTTCCTTTTTCCATTTTCCAAAGGTGTTTTATAGAACAAGGGTAAAAGGCTATAACATATTATAATAGTGGCACAAACAGACCAAAAGCTCCCAAGCGACCCACTCCATTCAACAACTTAAATCGTTCCTCCTCCGTGCTGCTGAGATTTGACAGGGCAGGTCCAAGTTCCCTCTCCTTCCTAAAGGAGGGGCTGTTGGCAAGATTGGTCCTGGGCTGGCAAGTGGGCAGTTAGCTGTCAGTGTCCCCAGTTGACGGTTAACCAGTAAAGTTGGCTTAGTGGGCACAGACCATGCAAACAATAGGTGGTTTTTTTTTTTTGAGATGGAGTCTTGCTCTCTCTCCCAGGCTAGAGTGCAGTTGGATGAACATGGCTCACTGCAGCCTTGACTTCCCAGGTTTAAATGGCATTCTCCCACCTCAGCCTTCTGAGTAGCTGGGACCACAGATGCATGCCACGAAACCTGCCTAATTTTAAATTTCTTGTGAAGATGGGGTCACACTATGTTGCCCAAACTGGTCTCCAACTCTTGAGCTCAAGTGATCCTCCCAGCTCAGCCTACCAAAGTGCTGGGGTTAAAAGCATGAGCCACCATGCCGAGCCCACACTGCAGCCCAGCAAGGAGGTAGGAGTACAGGAAGGGGTCAAGGTGGAGAGCGGGCTAGAGGGAGGCTAGAGAGATAGGCTGGGTCACCACGGCATGCCCCACACTGCTGGGTGCAGGAATGCATGATGGGGAGCTGCTGACACCTTTAGGGTAGACAGGAAACATGGACTGCCACACACCGACTCAGGGAGACTGCTCCCATATGTGAATTTTAAAGTTGGCTTTAGAAAATAAGTAACAGTCATCAGAGCAAAAGTAAGAATAAAGGAAAGCTTTCTGCATTTTAAAAACTAGTTTGAGTCTGGGTGCAGTGGCTCATGCCTGTATTCCTAGCACTCTGGGAGGCCAAGGCAGGCGCATTATCTGAGGTTAGGAGTTCAAGAACAGCCTGGCCAAGATGGCCAAACTCTGTCTCTACTAAGAAGGTAACGGCACATGCCTGTATCCCTAGCTACTCGGGAGGCTGACGCAGGAGAATCACTTGAGCCTGGAAGGCAGAGGTTGCAATGAGCTGAGATTGTAGAACCGCACTCTAGTCTGGGTGACAGAGTGAGACTCTGTCTCAAAAAAATAAAAAAATTAAAAAAATAAAATAGTTTGAGATTTCTACATTTTTGAAACAGTATACAAAAGCTTTTTTCAAATGAAGATCAGCAATTCCCTAAGACGCACAATGAAATACAAACTGAAAAGTAAAGCAGAATATCCTAGTTGGAAAATTAATACTCACTCTCTCTTTGGACCCAGATGTTTTTACACTAATCACAGGCACCCCTTTGGACTTATCCATTACTACAGTCCGCTCGGTCCCTCGACTTCCTAAGGAAAGACGGAAAGTTTAAGGGGAAAACCATGAACACCCAAAGGAGAAAAACCCTCTGCACCATGAATCTAGTTTGTGTTACCAGCTGATCATAGCAATGTAACAAACCACACCAAGCTCAGAAACAAGACCAAATCTCCTGGGCCCATCAGCTGCCCACCTGACTTTGTGGCTCGAGATCGCTCTGAGGGGCCAGGTTTCTGATCATCTTGGTCCTTACTCTTTTCTCCACTTCCGTCTTCACCCTTCTTAGTATTGTCTTTTCTGTCACCTTTATCGTCTCTCTTAAGGTTTGCAGATCTAGAAAAAAACAAGACGTGTTGGCTGGGCGTGGTGGCTCATGCCTATATTCCCAGCACTTTGGGGGGACGAGGTGGGCAGACCACATGGGACCAAGAGTTCGAGACCAGCCTGGCCAACATGGCGAAACCTTGTCTCTACTAAATCTACCAAAATTATACGGGCGTGGCTATAATCTCAGCGAATCGGGAGGCTGAGGCAGGAGAATCAGTTGAGCCTGGGAGGTGGAAGCTGCAGTGAGCCAACATCTCACCACTGCATACCAGCCTGGGCAACAGAGTAAGATTCTGTTTAAAATAGCCTGCCCCTTTAATTTAACCAGGGAGAAGGCGTACCGGTCGCTGTTGCTCGACTTCTCCTTTTTCCCGTCACTGTCTCTTTTGTCAGAGGTTTTCTTTCCCACAGGTTCATTTTTGGCCTGAAGAAGAGAATCAAGTGCAGGTATTACCACATTTCCTAATGTGGGCTACATCCTGAGAAGAAAACAGCCACTCACTTTCTCCACGGAGATCATCTTTCCATGGAGCTCCGTCTTGTGCAGGTGGTTAATGCATTTCGTGGCCTCTTCTGCTGTGGACATTGTGACAAAACCGTAACAGCGAGCTCCAGGACTTCGGGCATTTGTCACAACCTTGGCGCCTACCACCTCAAAGGAAAGCAGGCAGATAGGGCTCAGACACCGAGCGGGGCATGGGAATATGAAAAACTCCCAGGGAAGCCCGCTCACTGGGGGTCCCACAGTGTTAGACTGGGGAGGATACTGCTACTAATGCTACTGTTTCGCTGTTACTCCTCCAACGACCTCTGGACAGTTTTAACTGCTCGTCTACTTCCTCAAGGGGACTAGGAGGGCAGTGTAGGGGAACAGAGGAAAGGGAAATGAAACAGGGTTCTGCCGGTGCAGTGTTCCTTTAATAGGGGCTAAAACTCGTGAGGAAATGATTCCAAATATAAAGTCATGCTATGTAGGTGGTAAATTACAAAGTGATGGAACATGGGCAAAAAAAAAAAAAAAAAAAAAAGACTTCGTCACAGACAAGTCTGCCTCAAGGACAAGTCTGTGGGCCGTGCTCTGGAACTCAGATCCATCCTATCATTGACCTCCCCAGGTTTAAGCGGCATTCTCCCACCTCATTATCCTAAAAATCAGTGACAGGTTTCAGACACTGCAGACGAAGCCTTTCCACGCCACTCGGTTCTCTCAACTCCAGCAGGCTGCACTTAGGCTTGCCCTTTGATGGCAGAAGACACTACAGCTCAGGAAAAGCCCCGAAGGAGTCAGTGGCCGTGGCATCCTAGCCCCAGAGGACATTCTCAGAGGGGTCTGATCCTCTGCTTAACCCACATCAGGCCAGCAATGTACCCAAGACACTGTAGTCTCTAGGGCAACAGTTCCCACTGAGCACCCACCTGCCAAGGGCCACCGTAGTGTCAGGAAAGGAGTGCTAGTGGGGGAAACTTGGCGCAGTGTTGCCAGCCACACACCTTAGATCACTGAGGCCCAGGAAGCTCTTAGTTATGTCCGTAATCATGACATACTTAGTTTGATCCTCTTTTAAGTTCTTCGAAGTCAGTAACTGGGGAGAACACTTGGTTTTCTATATTGCAATGTGTTGAATCAACCCTCACTGTGCAAAACAAAGGATTGGACTCCTTCCTTTGGCTGTCTCGAAACTGAATGTGAGAGAGATGAGGAACTCTGGATGCAGGAGGCTATCTGGGAGGCAAGTCTGGGAAGCACTGAGGGGAGGAGAGTGAGATAGCACAGGGAGGGCCAAGCGGCCGCGCT
Organism: Plecturocebus donacophilus; assembly: GCA_004027715.1. Classification (NCBI taxonomy): domain Eukaryota; kingdom Metazoa; phylum Chordata; class Mammalia; order Primates; family Pitheciidae; genus Plecturocebus; species Plecturocebus donacophilus. The sequence continues at coordinate 29,182 of PVKP010027375.1, forward strand.
GGGCACTGGGAGTGCGGAGCTGGTGCCATCAGCTCCACCTTCATGGGCCTGAGAAAGGCAGGTGCTGCAGACAAGAGGCGGCTGGAACTGCCCTCAGTGGTGAACTGAGGCAGGAACCTTGAGAGCTCCCAGCTGCTGAGGTGAGGTTCAGTCAATGGACACAACACACCCGTGGTCAGGGGAGCCCATCATCAGACTCCAGGGTCCTTGTTCTTGAATTCTGATTTACAGCACGACAAACACTGGTCTAAGAACACCACTGACTCTCAGGCATGCCGACTACCATCCCCACCTGCCTACCCTGGCAGCCCAGCCTGAGTATGACGTCCTGAGGACAGAGAAACGGACCCACAAGCCATCACAGGGAAGGGGGCAAGCTTGCAGAGAAGGGGAGAAATACAGCAGAGATGTGGGCTCTGGAAGCTTCCACACCATTCTCACCTCTAGCCATGGAGGGGCAGACCCTCCCCAGCCATCAACAAGCGTAAGCTCCTGGTATCTTTCTAAGAACTCACTGAGGGGAGAAGGATCTGCATGTAAAGGCCATATAACACTGGTTTCAAAGTATCTTCTCCAGAAAAGCTCTGGCACTTACCTTCCCATATTTGCTGAAAAGATTCTTCAAATCTGTAGCTCGGGTTGTAGAAGACAGTCCACTCACCCAGAAATTTCTACCACAACTGCTGCGACCTATTTCAAAAGAAAGTTCTAGTCAAAAGCCAAATACCCACAAGATCTCAAGACTTAGAGACAACCTTTCCAAATCTGACACGGTTTCCACTTTTCCGGAGGCAGTGGCAGCACTAAAAACCAAACGGGGCCGTGGGCCCGACCACTGTCCTCACCAAGACCCTCCAGTGTGACACCAGGCCCAGCACACTGCCACAGGGCCCATCATAATACTGAGTTGGGCTGTCGGGACCATGTGAGGTTTTCTGAGAAAGTCAGCAATCACTTAATCACAGGAGGAAGTGCAGTGGCCAAGTAGCAAAACAGCCAACCCTGATGTCGACAACACACTCCTGTTTCTCTGTCTCCATCAATAGCTTTGTATCTATCCCACGTTTTAACTCCTTTAGAACACTGATCAAGAAGGAAGTTGGTAGGGTAAAATTATTTCTCAGTTAATGAATTTAAGGAAAGGTTACAGGATGAATGTGCTCCTAACACACTCTAAAGCAAGATTCTGCACCAAATGAACCTATTAATTCTTAGGACCTGGTTTGCTTCCTATAACCCAGAACCTGTAGAGTTAACAGCAGAGAAGAAGAAAGCCTGCACAAAAGTCTCAGGAGTCTCTTGGGTAAGGAGCGTGGTATGTGATGAACCAGAATTAAATACTCGCCACTGTCTAGGCCATACATGCTCCAAGGGACTGGTGTCGCCGTGGTGACCTACCCTTTTCCTCTTTGGAAAGCCTTTTTGTATCCGAGTCATCTTCCGGAGAACTAGAGACAAAAGACAATGTCATTCCGCAAGGAAGAAGCATGGCGGAAACAAACTCAAAACCATAAAGTTCGTGCTGAGGTTGCATACCTACCCGAAATTTAGTTCTGAAAAAATGAAACCCCGACAAACTTGTATTGCAAATCTGACCTAACCATAAGATTTCAGACCCACAGGAGTTAATTAATTCTGCTGGGCTAAAGGTAATTAGGAAGAATTAAAGAACACAACCATGATAGGTTGAGAAAAGAAAAAAGATTATGTAATCAGTGTAAAATACACAAAGAGAAATAAAACATTCTTTAGAAGCAAAACTACAATTTCGTCAGTCTGGCTGGCCAATTGCAGAAAAAACAGCTTATGTGTGTCATTAAATGACCAATGAAAAGGAGATAGCGTCTGGTCTAAAACTGAGAAAAAACAAACCTCATTTTCTGATCAGCGCCCTCACTGGTTGAGGACTCTTTAGGAGCCGGAGGAACTTCATTACAAGCTTCAAAATCAAACTTCCTCCCGTCTTCTTTGCTATCTCTGGCTTCTGGGCTTGGGGCTTCCGTGGGTGCTTCCGCGAGCTCCTCGCTAGAGGCCTCCGCGAGCTCGGAGGCCGCACTACTCTGCTCAACTGCTGGCTCTAGCCCTACAGGTTCACAGTCCGTCCTCTCGCCATCGCCTGGCTGCTCCACGGGCTCCCTTTTCACTACCGCTAACAGGCTGTCTGCCTTGCTCGACTGAGCGTGTGCTGTTGACTCGCTGGCCAAATCTAAATCACCCTCCTCCGGATGGGCGCTGT